>CM029022.1:48227541-48390246 GCA_016801055.1 Panax notoginseng
ACCCTTTCAAAATGAGTACAAGAGCAGCAAGACAGAGTTCATGTTAATACATTCCTCTAAAATTGAAAAAGATATTGGAGGCCTATTATTACACCTTACCTTAATAAAATAACTACTGTAAAACTAAGAATCCGACCCCATGACGATTCATGCTAAAATTCTACCTATGTTAGAAAATAAGTCATCACTACCTCCACCTTCATTCATAGAATACTTCAACAGTTAACAGTTAGATTCTAAAGAAAATGATTTAATATACCTAACTACTACTCTAAAACCGTTTCTTCTTCTTAATCAGGGAAAAAATCCCCAGTAAAAATTGAACAACCAAACTGAATAAAGCATTTCATCATCATCATAGGAGATATAGATTCATATATACATCCCATATACACACAATTACCTTAAAATACACAAATAACACAAAGAAATTTAATATAAGATACCAAACAACATCAAATGTAAAGACAAACGAAATAACTAGATAAATTTTCTATCAACAATCTACAGATCATTCAATACATCAGCATTTCAAAGATCTCAAAATACTTAAGCTCGAAAAAAAATAGAAAACAAATCACAACATGGAACCAATAGAATTTTAAATCAACCACTGAATCGAGAAACATTTACCATTTTCGGTTCAGGGATTAAAGAACAGCGGCCGCCACGGAAAGGATTGGCACGTTCAAAACCTAGTGTTGTAAGTGACGGTAAAAATAAATAAGCGCGGCGTACAAACCCTAGAATTTCAGGCTACCCTCTTTGCCCCCTGTAAAACCTACTATTTTACAAGAAGTCCTTAGGTATACTTGGGCCGGGCTTTTTATCATTTATTAACACAATGTTTGATTATCTTAATATTTTCATAAAAACTTCATTTCATTCAGTAAGAAAATAAAATTATTTGATAAAATTTTATTAGTCTCTTGATTAGTAAGAATAATATATAAATATAAATTATTAAGAGCTGTCTATGAAGTCTTTATAAATATTATAATCCATCCATTCTAAGTTTTTTGAAAAATGAAGTTGAGATATTTTTAACTTTAAAATTGATCATTCATATATTTTATACTTTTTAATTATCAAACAATTTTTTAAGTTCATATGCTATTTCAATAAAATAATTTAATTTATTAAAATATATTAACTACTCAAATTTAATAATTAAATACCACCTTATGTAATGACACGGGCTTAATGCTTCAATATATACATCCATGATCCATTGGAAATTCCTCCAGACTTCTTCATAAAAAAATAAAAATTATGTTTCAATTTCAATTTATTTTTCCATAATTAAGTGAAAGTTAATTGAAAGACATTACTAATTGGGAATACCAACTACCTAGTTTACATTGGTAGTAATATATATATATATATATATATATATATAATATATATATATATATATAGCCCGGCTCTCTCCAGTGAACTGGAGGGAGCGAACCGGCTATAACGACAGTTTTTTTCCGTCGTTATAGCATTAAAAATCGGTTTTTCTATGCTATAGCGACGGAAAAAACTGTTGCTATAATCGGTTCGTTCTTAGTTCGCTCTTTCCAATTCGCTGGAGAAGCGGACCGTGTGCATATATATATATATATATATATATATATATATATATATATATAGGGATAGGATCAGGTAAGAGATCCCTTACTTTCTTAAAATGAGGGACTTTTTTTTATTTTTTTTTAAAACAACTAAAAAAAAGTTTAATATTTTATGGAACTGAAATTTTTTCATAATACAGTGTTTTGGGTATGTATAACAAAACATGTATATACAGTCTGGGCAGACTGTACCACCACTTTTTGGTATAGGTATTCAAAACACGCCCAAAACATTGTATTATGGAAAAATTTCAGTTCCATAAAATATTACACTTTTTTTTAAGTTATTTTTTAAAAAAAAAAGTCCCTCATTTTAAGAAAGTAAGGGATCCCTTACTTGATCATTTCTGTATATATATATATAATATATATATATATATATATATATATATATATATATATATATGTATGAGTAAAATTCAGTTCACCACCTGAGGTTTGGGGTCTTTTTCACTTAACCACCTGTAGTCAGTAAAGCTCCATTTAAACTTTCGACTTTTGAGTTGAAGTGAAAACGTCACCTTTTCCATCCAACCTAACCGTGCGTGTATGTCATGTAAGATCCCAACTTTTATAAATAAAGATGAATTTTCTATAAATATCATTTTTGAATATTATGGAGTTAATTTAATATAATGTTATAGTTGTGTGTAATATTTATAAATTTTGCAAAGTACGCAAGTTGTTATATAATATTCGATTGGTCGGGAAATATTCGTTTTAACAGAGAATATTCGTACAACGGCACAATCATTGGTGGACTCCACAATGGAATTATTGTCGGATTGAGAAAACGACAAAAATATTTTATTAAAAAATAACGGCGGAAGTTTTACCATTGATACTGTTGAACTACTCGATAGTAAAAGTACAGTAATACGTGTGGTTGCATAGTAGCACACGGTATTGATTATTAATGCTTATGTGAGAAGTCACTCAGTTTGATTCAATTATTGTCAGTTAATAATATGAATTATTTAGCGATAATGAAGTTTTGTTTTATTCGTATTATTAACGTAATAAAACAGAAACATCTTTTTATATAAAACAGAATACTTTATTAAAGTTATTCTATAAATAGAATATATTATATTTTATTTAAAAGATTTTTCTTTAAATACGGACCGTTAGATTAAAGTAATCAATCTGGACCGTTCATGGATTAGTTACTATGCATTCTATTTTTCTATAAATAGCAGTTCATTCATTCATTATTTCTTACGAATTCACTGAACTCTAGAGAGAGAAACTATAGAGAGAGAGAAGAAAAGTATTCTGCTACTTAACTACTTCCTTATTTCAGTTCTTCTTTAAAACGGTAAGGGGTGTTATTCTTTCTTATTCATGAAGAGAACTGTTGTTATTCTATTTCTTATTATTCTGTTGGAATAACCTGTATACGCGGTCTACCCTATACTTAGTGACATTCTTCTGTTATTCTGTTGGAACATCCTGTCTGTGTATTTTTATACCGGACCTGGTTCCGTTTTTATTATTATTCTGTTGGAACATCTGGTCTGTGTGTTTTACACCGGACCTGGTTCCGTCTTGTTATTATTCTGTTGGAACATCCTGTCTGTGCGTTTACGCCGGACCTGGTTCCATTATTTATTATTCTGTCAGAATAACCTGTCTGTGCGTTTACGCGGACCTGGTTCTATTATTTATTATTCTGTCGGAATATCTTGTCTGTGCGTTTACGTTGGACCTGGTTCTATTATTTATTATTTTGTCGGAATAACCTGTCTGTGCGTTTACGCCGGACCTGGTTCCATTATTTATTATTCTGTCGGCATATCCTGTCTGTGCGGTCTATCGCATGCCGGGTGATTTCTTTTGTTATTTTATTCTTTATTATACTCAGTTGGTTAAGTTTTAACTTCTATACTCCATGAAATTAGTGGAATATCCTTGATAATTACGGTTCATCCAGTATCTTTCATGAAAATATTCTTCTAAGCATTCTTGAATTTTACTCCACAAAGCAGTATCATGTTGACAATTTGGACGTTGTTAATTATTGGATAAATTAATTCTTGAACTTGTTTTATTGAATTCTTATATCATTGTCATCATCCTCATGTTTATAAAATGTTGAAAGTCATCTATGGCATGTAATGCATAGATGGATTTGGTATGATTATAACCAGGGATTATTCAGTGTAATTATGACCGTAATGTTACAAATGATGTGGTAAAAGTCCTCATTGGCCCGTAGTGCATTGATGGATAGTTGTTGGCATGATTATGTCCATTAATGAATACACGAATATCCTTGGCCGTGGTGCAGGGGTGATTCGATGATGTGAATTATTTTATTAAGCTGAGTCCCAGCGATAACAGTGTTGAAAAACCTTTTAAATCATAGAAGATAGTAGATTTTGTTCTCTACTTGACTCTTTTAATGGATTGCTTGTTCCGCTGCAGTTAAACTTGATGTTCGTTATATTTTATCAGTTTAACACTGTTGAAGGCTAATGATAATTTATTCTTCATTATCTTAGTCATAATATTTCTTACTGTGCTAGTTGAGCTCACCCTTTCTTTCAATGTTCTCTTCAGGAAATGAGAATATAGCTGGGACGAGTCGGGGAACGGAGTGATGGACCAGATGATAGTGTTAGTAGTCCTCACTATTCTATTAAATAGTGTGACAATAATTGTAAAGAGGACTCCTTTTGAGTTTGTATAGTCTCTAGTAGACAATAATTGTATTCAAACTCACAGTTATGTTTTGTCGTATTATACACGACTGTATTTGTATTCTGTACCATGTATCTGATGACCCAAGATGAGTGATGTATACCTAATTTTGGGGGCATCACAGTTGGTATCAGAGCTTAGGGATATGATCCCTGGCAAAGATGTGAGAATAGAACTAGGAGGGGAGAGACGGGGAATTCCTTCGCTAGTATGACCTACCTAAGTTTATTTGCATGGTATTAATTGGTCGGTCATAATGTAAAGATAATATATGACATATCAATTAACTTTTATTTTGTGGCAGTATCTGAAAATAGCATCTGAGAATGTTGAGAATAACAATGGAGCACAGGCGACTGTTGATTCACCACATATCAATAATCAGGATAATGTGCATCAGGAAGGTGACAATCCTCATGCAAACAACAACACTGACCAGATGATGAATGATGGAATGTTCAGAAGCTTTATGCAGTTCATGCAACAGCAGGCGAGAGCGTCTCCTGTTCAAAATGTAGGTGGAAACACTGAAAACTCTCGGATGGTCACCGCTAAACAGTTCAAGGAACTGGGACCACCGGAGTTTAAGGGAGAGCCAAAACCACTTATAGCGAAAACATGGATAAAGCAGATCAGCAAGATATTTGATGTCTTGGGATGCTCCGAGGAGCAAAAGGTTCCCTTTGTGGCCTTTATGTTGTGAGGAGAGGCAGAATACTGGTGGGAATCGATTAAGCGTACTCAACCTGCCGCACTGAAGATGTCTTGGGAGAAGTTCCAAGAGCTGTTCAATGACAAATACTTTCTCGAAAGTGTTCAACACATGAAGGAGGTGGAGTTCATCAAATTGGAGCAGAATAATATGACCGTGTCGTAGTATGAGGCTAAATTTGCTGAGTTATCCCGGTTTGCGTCCCACTTGGTGGATAATAAAGAGCGAATGACGCGAATGTTTTTGCGAGGTTTGAAACCTGAGATACATCAACATCTTATTTCTCATAAACTGTGTTTGTATTCAGATGTTGTGAATAGGGCTCAGTTAGTGGAGCGCGATAACGAGTCAACGCAACCAAAAGAGAGCAGTCGGCAAAATGATAATACCAGTGAGAGCAGTCATCGAAGCGGTGACAACAAGCGTGGAGGGAATCAACAAGCCAGAAATGGTAACCACTTCGGTGATAATCAGGGCCAAAACAATAAGAATGGTCATTTCAAGAAGAGGAGATTCAACAATGATGGAAAGACGTCAGCACGAACACCCGTTGTTAAGGAAGGAGATCGACCACCTATCATATGTTTCAAATGCGGAGGGGAGGGGCACATCAGTCCAAACTGCGCGATGCCGTCTAAAACATGTTATAATTATGGAAGAGAAGGGCATTTAGCTCGATTTTGTCGTTTACCAAAAACAAGTTCAGCCAAGATGGAGACACCAAAGGCCGTCCCAGAAAAGTCAAAACCGGTAGTGCAAGGGAGAGCGTTTGTTGTGACCTCCCAGAAAGCAAGGAACCCGAATAAGGTCATCACGGGTAAGCTTATCATAAACTCTAACAAAGTCTATACTTTATTTGATACCGGTTCTACCCATTCTTTTATTTCTCCTACTTGCGTTCATCTATTAAATTTGACTCCGGAGAAATTAGACTTTGACTTATCTGTTGAAACTCCATTGGGAGAAACCTTCAATACATCCACGGTTTATAATTCTTGTTTGGTTCAAGTTGGTACCCACACATTACCTGTCGATCTTATTTCATTAAAAATACTTGTATTTGACGTGATTTTAGGGATTGATTGGTTAACTACTCATCATGCAAAAATTGATTGTTTTCGTAAGGTTGTTAGCTTTCATATTCCTAATCGACCTATTATGCGAATTCAAGCAACCAAACCATTAAAATCAATCGCTGTCATCTCAAGCCATAAAGCTATTCGTTTATTGAAAAACGGATGTCAAGTTTTCTTAGCTCATGTCACGGATCTAAACAAAAATACGTCAGTTTTGAATGATATTTCTATTGTTAATAAATTCCCTGACGTATTCCCTGAAGAACTTCTGGCCTACCCCAGAGCGTGAAATTAAATTTTGTATCGACCTTGAACCCGGTACAAAACCCATTTCCAAAGCCCCATATCGAATGACTCCTATTGAACTTCAGGAGTTAAAGATCCAACTGTAGGAATTGTTAGACATTGACTTTATTCGTCCTAGTACTTCTCCTTGGGTGCTCCTGTGCTATTCGTGAAGAAGAAAGATGGAAGTGGGAGCACATTACCATGGATTTCGTTATCGGTCTTCCTAAGATTTCTCAAGGTATAGATGCGATTTGGGTCATTGTTGATAGATTGACCAAGTCTGCTCATTTCTTACCGATACGAGAAACTTATACAGTTGAACGTCTTGCTCGTATGTATATAAAAGAGATTGTAAGACTGCATGGTATGCCAGTATCCATAGTTTCTGATCGAGACCCAAGATTCACTTCACGATTTTGGGTTAGTTTACAAAAAGCTATGGGCACAGATTTACGATATAGTTCGGCATATCATCCTCAGATGGACGGACAATCAGAGAGGACTATTCAAACTCTAGAAGATTTATTAAGACTCTGTGTCCTTGACTTCAAGGGAAGTTGGGACAAGTTCTTACCATTGGTAGAGTTTTTCTACAACAACAGTTATCAAGCAAGTATTGGCATGGCTCCATTCGAAGCATTGTATGGAAGAAAATGTCGTTCTCCAGTATGCTGGGATGAGGTGGGTGAAGCAACGTTGTTGGGACCGGAGTTGGTACGTATGACTACAGAAAAGATTCAAACGATCCGACAACATATAAAAACCTCACAAGATCGACAAAAGAGTTATGTTGATCTTCATCGAAAGGACGTGAAATTTGATATAGGAGATCATGTGTTCTTACGTGTTGCTCCATGGAAAGGAGTTACGAGATTTGAAAAGAGAGAAAAGCTCAATCCTCGATTCATCGATTCATTTTTAATCCTCGATCGAGTAAAAACTGTGGCTTATAGACTCGCTTTACCGCCAAGTATGTCTCGTGTTCATAACGTTTTTCATATATCCATGTTACGTAAATATGTGAAAGACCCGAAACACATTATTGAGTTAGAACCGGACGAAATAGTAGAAGATTTGACGTATGAAGAAGTTCCTGTTCAAATCTTGAATAAGAAGGAACATATTCTACGCTCCAAGGTTATACCTCAAGTCAAAGTTTTGTGGAGAAATCACGATGTTGAGGAAATGACTTGGGAGTTAGAATCTGAAATGAAATCAAGGTATCCTTACCTCTTCGACATACCAGTTACGTACCCTAATTTCGAGGGCGAAATTTCATAAGAAGGGGAGGTTGTAAGACCCCAACCTTTATAAATAAAGATGAATTTTCTATAAATATCATTTTTAAATATTATGGAGTTAATTTAATATAATGTTATAGTTGTGGGTAATATTTATAAATTTTACAAAGTACGCAAGTTGTTATATAATATTCGATTGGTCGGGGAATATTCGTTTTAACAGGGAATATTCGTACAACGGCACAATCATTGGTGGACCCCACAACGAAATTATTGTCGGATTGAGAAAATGACAAAAATATTTTATTAAAAATAACGGCGGAAGTTTTACCATTGATACTGTTGAACTACTCGGTAGTAAAAGTACAGTAATACGTGTGGTTGCATAGTAGCATACGGTATTGATTATTAATGCTTATGTGAGAAGTCACTCCGTTTGATTCAATTATTGTCAGTTAATAATATGAATTATTTAGCGATAATGAAGTTTTGTTCTATTCGTATTATTAACGTAATAAAACAGAAACATCTTTTTATATAAAACAGAATACTTTATTAAAGTTATTCTATAAATAGAATATATTATATTTTATTTAAAAGATTTTTCTTTAAATACGGACCGTCAGATTAAAGTAATCAATCTAGACCGTTCATGGATTAGTTACTATGCATTCTATTTTTCTATAAATAGCAGTTCATTCCTTCATTATTTCTTACGAATTCACTGAAGTCTAGAGAGAGAAACTATAAAGAGAAACTATAGAGAGAGAGAGAAGAAAAGTATTCTGCTACTTAACTACTTCCTTATTTCAGTTCTTCTTTAAAACGGTAAGGGGTGTTATTCTTTCTAATTCATGAAGAGAACTGTTGTTATTCCATTTTTTATTATTCTGTTGGAATAACCTGTATACGCGGTCTACCCTATACTTGGTGACATTCTTCTGTTATTATGTTGTTACATCCTGTCTGTGTATTTTACACCGGACCTGGTTCCGTTTTTATTATTATTCTGTTGGAACATCCTGTCTGTGTGTTTTACACCGGACCTGGTTCTGTCTTGTTATTATTCTGTTGGAACATCCTGTCTGTGCGTTTACGCCGGATCTAGTTCCATTATTTATTATTCTGTCGGAATAACCTGTCTGTGCGTTTACGCCGGACCTGGTTCTATTATTTATTATTCTGTCGGAATATCCTGTCTGTGCGTTTACGTTGGACCTGGTTCTATTATTTATTATTCTGTCGGAATAACCTGTCTGTGCGTTTACGCCGGACCTGGTTCCATTATTTATTATTCTGTCGGAATATCCTGTCTGTGCGTTTACGTCGGACCTGGTTTCATTATTTATTATTTTGTTGGAATAACCTGTCTGTGCGGTTTATCGCATGCCGGGTGATTGATAAGTGGATTTTATATACACGAATCGATATTCATTTCAAGTTTTAAATTAGTAATTATTTTCATATTTTGTGTTCGTTTTTACTTGTTTCATGTTATTTTATGTGTAGGGTGGTCATGGATGCAATTGGTATGAAAAGGCGGTCTTTTTGGAGCAAAAGTGAAAAAAAATTAGAACTTAAGGATTTTTGAAGTCAGTGCACTAGCCCGCCGGGGCGGGCTTGTTTTACACTATACCCCCCGCCGGGGCGGGGGTCCTGTTTCCTGAACTGTCCTATTCTGTTCTGCTAGGGCGCGGTTTGTGGGCTTGGCTGGTACGTTTTGGACTCTAATAAAAGGAAAATTCGTCCAGAAGTCAGGAGAGCTGGCTACCACTTAGAAAAACAACAATCCTATAACACAAAGGCAAGATTTTCAGCGCGAATTCAAGGAATTGAAGAGCGAGCATTGGAGGAGTAATTTTCAGAGATTGTCACGATAGTTGCAAATCGAGGCTACGTGAAGGGGTTTTTCTATAATTCTTCTTCTCTTCCATTTGTTTGTAATTGGGATGATGTTTTCAACAAATTATTCAGTTTTTAATTCATTCGTTATGAACTAATTTATTTATTAGACTTGTGATGGATCTTTGAGCGTAACGATGATTCTATAACTTTGATTTCTAATTCAATAGGATATTTTCAGTTTATCTATGTTAATTTGTGCGTGAATTTATGAATTGCCTGATCAACAGTCCTTTGTGGATTTGAAAGGAATCGAGAGAGGAGATTCGAATCTAGACCTAGTTAATATAGCATGTGTCATAAATTATGTCGATAGCATATTTGTGATTATTGTTAAGGTAGAGATACACTTGATATCTCATGTAATCGTATAGAGAGCTTAAGCTTCAACCTTTTTGATTGCAGTTCACATAGAGATATAGTGAGTTGGTTAAATTAGGTGTTTAACGGATTTCTATCTTAATTGTGGATTGATGTTAATATGGTATTAGTGCATCGAGAGGTGGCTCTTACTACGTTCGTGTTCTTGATTAATAAACTGGAATATTGAGTTGAGTTGGAATAAAGGTTTGAAAATCAGAGTGAGGTTTAGGGTGAAATCATAAGTCTAATTCTCCATTAATTGTTTGAAAAATTCCGAATTTCGTTATTGGTGATTGTTTTTGTGATAATTTAATTATTCATTAATTTAGTTGCTTTTAATTAGTTACTTTGAAAACCATTGAATTGATTAGTTTAATAAAATTAGAATTAATATAAAATTGATAATTGTGAAGTTAAGATTCTTGGTATTTTGTCCTCGTGAGAACGATATTTTATTCATTACTATATTACTTGTTGACCACGTACACTTGCGTGTTTTGTGCGTATTAATTTTACCCGACAAGTTTTTGGCGTCGTTGCCGGGGACAATTTAGCCGAGATTTTAATATTTGTTTTTACAATATCAGTTTAATTAGTCCTGTTTTTACTTAAACATTTTTTTTGTTTCCTCTATTTCAGGTTTTCGACATCGGTTTATGCAAACACGGTCTAAACATCCAGACTTGCTACCTTTTGAGGACGACATTGACAGACGCTTTCAAAAGTTGAGTAAGTGGATTGAGGAAACGAGAACCGAATTTAAAAATTCTAATAAGGAAGGAACGATGGTTGCCGAAGACCAGAAAGCGTTGAGGGATTTTTCCACACCTAAGGTGACTGATCTGCAGTTAAGCATTACTAGGCTTGCAATTGCTGCGAACACTTTTGAAATAAAGCCTGGGACTATTCAGATGATGCAGAATTCATGTCAGTTTGGGGGAGTGGCACACGACGATCCAAATGAGCACTTGCTCAGTTTTCTGGAAATGTGCGACATGTTGAAGTACAACGGGGTGTCGGACGAGGCAGTAAGACTTCGCTTGTTCCCATTTACCTTACGGGACAAGGTGAAGAGTTGGTTACACTCTTTACCGCCGGGTTCGATCACTACGTGGGAGGATTTGGCACAAAAATTTCTTGCCAAATTTTTCCCACCTGCAAAGACTGCAAAAATGAGAAGTGACATCACATTGTTTGAGCAACAGAGTGGAGAGTCACTATATGAGTCATGGGAGAGATACAAAAAATTACTCAGGAAGTGCCCACATCATGGTTTGCCCAAGTGGCTATAAATGAACACCTTCTATAACGGGCTACATGGAAATATCAGAGCAAGTATTGATGCGGCATCGGGGGGTGCATTCTTGGCTAAGAGTTATGAGGATGCTTACAATTTGATAGAAACAATGTCGGCAAATAACTACCAGTGGCCCACATCAAGAATGACACAGGCAAAGGCGGCTGGGATCTTGGAAATTGATGGATTAACATCTATACACGCAACCATTTCTGCACTATCCATGAAGTTTGATAAGATGAATGAGACGGTGAAGACGTTAGCAGGGGCTCAAACTCAACAAGTTCAGCAGGTTATGGCAGTATGCGAATTATGTGCGGGGGATCATCTGACAGAGCAGTGTGCAATAAATCCAGCATCCGTTCAGTACATAGGCAACTACAATAGAAATCCACAAAATGCATACCAAAATACCTACAACCAGGGGAATAGGAACCACCCAAACCTCTCGTGGAGCAATAATCAGCAAAATCAAGCTCCACAACCATCATATCCCCCTGGATTTCGTAGTCATCCACAACAGATTCAACAGCAGGACAGGAAATTCGATGATTAGGAATCCTGGGCAAGGTACAGAACTAGCACCGATTTAGCTTTGAAGAATCAAGCTATTGCTATCAAGAATATAGAGAATCAGATCGGGCAAATTGCGTTGGCATTGAATAGTAGACCACAAGGAACATTACCTAGCGACACCAAAAGAAATCTGAAGGGTAATCCTAAGCAATGTCAAGCAGTTATGTTGAGAAGCGGAAAACACCTCGGTGGGATTAGTGCTGAAAATTCAGCAACACCGGAGGAAAAAGCCGACGACAGTAATGCAGTAGAGGGGAACAAATCAGAGGAACCAAAGCTAAACAGTAAGTCGATTGTTCATCCTCCACCGCCATTTCAGCAGAGAGTCCAAAAACAGAAGTCCGATAAGCAGTTCGCGAAATTTTTAGATGTGTTCAAGAAACTCCAGATTAACATTCCATTTGCAGAGGCCCTGGAGCAAATGCCGAGTTACGCGAAGTTTATGAAGGGAATTCTGTCAAGGAAGAAGAAATGGGAAGACTTCAAAACAGTGGCACTAACAGAGGAGTGCAGTGCAGTGTTATAGAAAAAGCTTCCACCTAAACTTAAAGACCCGGGAAGCTTTATTATCCCGTGCATGATCGGGAAGCTGTCATTCAACAAATGCCTATGTGATTTGGGAGCAAACATAAATCTGATGCCATTATCAGTATATTCAGAATTGGGTTTGCCCGCGCCAAAGCCTACGAATATTTCATTACAGTTGGCGGATAGGTCAGTCACATATCCGAGAGGCATTGTAGAGGACATTTTGGTAAAAGTGGATAAGTTTATATTTCCTGCGGACTTTATCATACTGGATTTCGAGGAAGATAAGAACATCCCGATCATCCTAGGAAGACCTTTCTTGGCCACAGGAGGGACACTCATAGACGTGCAAAAAGGAGAACTTACAATGAGGGTCCAAGATAAAGAAGTAAAATTCAATGTGTTTAAGGCCATGAAATATCCTACGGACGAGGAAGAGTGTAATCGAATGGACTTAATTGAGCAGATTACCAGCGAAGATATGAGCAAAAGTTTAAGCAATGATCCGTTAGAAACAACTTTACTGGGGGATGAGGAAAAAGACGACCCGGAATTTGTGGACTTATTACAGATGCTAGACTCATTGCCACGAGTTAGCCGATTCAGAGCACCGGTTGAACCTCTGCATACCGAGGATACAGTTGCAGAAAAATTGAAACCATCATTGGAGGAGCCACCGACATTGGAACTTAAGCCACTCCCTAAACATCTCAGGTATACGTATTTAGGCGATTTAAATTCTTTACCGGTAATTATTTCTGCTGCACTTAACGAATTGCAGGTAGAAAAGTTGTTGAGGGTGCTTCGGGATCACAAATCAGCAATTGGATGGACGATTGCGGATATAAAAGGCATTAGCCCGTCATTTTGCATGCACAAGATTCTGATGGAGGGTAATGCAAGCCCATCGGTGGAGCATCAACGTCGACTTAACCCAATCATGAAGGAAGTGGTCAAGAAGGAAATTCTAAAATTATTGGATGCCGGAGTCATATATCCAATTTTCGACAGTCAATGGGTAAGTCCGATTCATTGTATGCCGAAGAAAGGGGGAATGACAGTAATTCAGAATGAGAATAATGAGTTAATTCCAATAAGGTCAGTAACAGGTTGGAGGGTGTGCATTGATTATAGGAGATTGAATAAGGCAACCCGGAAGGACCATTTTCCCCTACCTTTTATCGACGAAATGTTAGACAGGTTAGCGGGACATGAGTTTTATTGCTTATTGGATGGATATTCGGGATATAATCAGATTGCTATCGCTCCTGAGGATCAAGAAAAAACAACATTCACTTGCCCCTACGGCACCTTTGCATTCAGGAGGATGTCATTCGGACTGTGTAATGCACCGACAACTTTCCAGCGGTGTATGATGGCTATTTTTTCGGACATGGTGGAGAAAAACGTTGAAGTATTCATGGACGATTTCTCGGTCTATGGAAGCACTTTTGACACTTGCTTAGAGAATCTGGTCATGGTATTGTAGCGTTGTAAGGACACCAACCTCATACTAAATTGGGAAAAATGCCACTTCATGGTTGAAGAGGGCATAATATTGGGACATAAGGTGTCGGCTCAAGGATTGGAGGTGGACAAGGCAAAGTTGGACACGATCGAGAAACTACCTCCACCGAGCTCAGTTAAGGGTATTCGCAGTTTTCTGGGGCATGCTGGATTCTACCGGAGGTTCATAAAGGACTTCTCTAAGATTGCAAAACCTCTATGTAGTCTTTTAGAGAAGGATGCGACTTTTAGCTTTACTGCGGAATGCAAATCCGCGTTTGAATTATTGAAGAAGAAGTTAACTACAGCCCCCGTGATAATCGCACCGGACTGGAAAATGCCATTCGAACTCATGTGTGATGCAAGCGACTATGCGGTTGGGGCTGTTTTGGGCCAAAGACGAGACAAGGTGTTTCATGCCATATACTATGCAAGCAAAACACTAACTGAAACTCAAATGAACTACACTACTACGGAAAAGGAATTGCTTGCAGTAGTATACGCGTTCGACAAATTTCGGGCATATTTGATCGGGACTAAGGTAATAGTCTACACAGACCACTCGGTGATTCGATACTTAATAGCGAAAAAAGACGCTAAGCCACGCCTTATCCTATGGATTCTCCTACTTCAAGAGTTTGATTTAGAAATTAAAGATAGAAAGGGGACGGAGAATCAAGTTGACGACCATTTATCAAGACTGGAAAATCCGGAGAAAACGAATGAAGATAGAGGCGCGATTAATGAGACATTCCCGGATGAGCGGTTATTTGGGGTGCATGCAGAATTTCCGTGGTATGCAAACTTCGCGAATTATGTGGTAAGCAAGATTCTTCCCCCAGATCTCACACGACAAAAGAAAAAAAGTTTCTTCATGACGTCAAGTGGTACATGTGGGATGAGCCGTATCTGTTTAAACAATGCGCCGATAAGATGATACGACGATGTATTCCATATAGTGAAATCCAAACCATACTACAAGAATGCCATTCATCGGCGTACGGTGGACATTACGGAATTGAGCGCACTGCAGCGAAAGTTCTTCAATCTGGGTTTTATTGGCCTACGTTGTTCAAAGACGCCCACCAATTTGTGAAAACATGTGATAGATGCCAAAGGGTGGGAAACATATCGAAACAGAATGAGATACCCCTACAAACAGTGATTTCTTTTGTTATTCTATTCTTTATTATACTCAGTTGGTTAAGTTTTAACTTCTATACTCCATGAAATTAGTGGAATATCCTTGATAATTGCGGTTCATCCAGTATCTTTTCATGAAAATATTTTTCTAAGCATTCTTAAATTTTACTCCACAAAGCAGTATCATGTTGACAATTTGGACGTTGTTAATTCTTGGATAAATTAATTCTTGAACTTGTTTTATTGAATTCTTATATCATTGTCATCATCCTCATGTTTATAAAATGTTGAAAGTCATCTATGGCATGTAATGCATAGATGGACTTGGTATGATTATAACCAGGAATTATTCGGTGTAATCATGACCGTAATGTTACAAATGATGTGGTAAAAGGCCTCATTGGCCCGTAGTGCATTGATGGACAGTTGTTGGCGCGATCATGACCATTAATGAATATACGAATATCTTTGGCCGTGGTGCAGGGGTGATTCAATGATGTGGATTATTTTATTAAGTTGAGTCCCAGCGATAACAGTGTTGAAAAACCTTTTAAATCATAGAAAATAGTAGATTTTGTTCTCTACTTGACTCTTTTAATGGATTGCTTGTTCCGCTGCAGTTAAACTTGATGTTCGTTATATTTTATCAGTTTAACACTGTTGAAGGCTAATGATAATTTATTCTACATTATCTTAGTCATAATATTTCTTACTGGGCTAGTTGAGCTCAACCTTTCTTTCACTGTTCTCTTCAGGAAATGAGAATATAGCTGAGACGAGTCGGGGAACGGAGTGATGGACCAGATGATAGTATTAGTAGTCCTCACTATTCTATTAAATAGTGTGACAATAATTATAATGAGGACTCATTTTGAGTTTGTATAGTCTCTAGTAGACAATAATTGTATTCAAACTCACAATTATGTTTTGTCGTATTATACACGACAGTTGTATTTGTATTCTGTACCATGTATCTGACGACCCAAGATGGGTGATATATACCTAATTTTGGGGGCGTCACATGTCAGATGCCAAAAGCGCGTGAAAAAAGACTATAACGATCAAAAAAAAGTATGATAAATGTCTGAAATACCCCTTCTCTTCCATCGGATGAAATTAACTTATGAAGACCGTCATATTTAAATGGAAACAAGGTGAACAAGAGTTCCCCCTCCTCTTCCATTATTTATCAAAACATTAACCCTCTGTTTCTGAGTTTTAAAATGGACAGAAAAGAAAAGAAATGGATGGAAAATTTAAGTTTTCTTTCCAATTCTTATGTTTCTGAGTTTTTTAATAAACAGAAAAGAAAAGAAATGGATAGAAAACTTGGCCACTTTTCCTTCCAAAGTTTTCCGTCCAAAATTGGCATGATTTGGACGGAAAAGAAATTGGTATAAGTAATATTTTTATAATTCCCATATTATCCTCAACTTTTAATATAATAAATTTTAAATTACAATTCATGTTCTCAATTTTAAATTTTCTATTTTTTTCTTTTAAAAACTCAGAAACAACACAAAGGAAAACTTCAAGTTTTCTATTCTTTTCTTTTCTGTTCTAATTTAAATTTTATATTCTTTTCTTTTATGTTCAAAACTCAGAAACAGAGTGTAAACACCCGGACTGAAAAGAAGAGAGAAGTGGTGGTACAAATCCGCTCATGGCTATCCCCAAAATCTCTGCTCCAATTCAGGTGTGTATCCAAATTATGGTGCTCTCTAATTACATGCCCCAATTTCATCACAATGCACACTCACCACCACCTCGCCCTTTTCAATCACAACTACAAACCTCGCAGACTCGTTAGAAGCTACTCCCCAATTCAAAACAAAGAATTTTATTCGGTACATTTTGATACCGACTCGGTCGACTTAGATTCTGATGTTAAAATCAAGTTCCCATTTGGGGGTATGCCTAGATTTTACTTCAGAATTGTGGGTTCTTGCAATGGTTTGCTTTGTTTGTCTGATGATTTATTTGGGTACACAAATACTGTAATTTTATGGAACCCTGCAATTAAACGAAAATTGACTCTTCCAATTCCCAGCTTTATGTTAGAGCAAGTGTCAATGAATATGGTTGTTCTTGGTTTCGGGTTTGATTGTAAGAATGATGATTACAAGGTTGTTAGAATTGGGTATTTTCAAGGAGATAATGTGACTCATAAAGTTGACGTTTTTACGGTTAAGGGTAGGGCGTGGAGAGGCATTAGGTTGCGTATCATTGGAGTGAAGGGCTTGGCAGCAAGTTGAACTGTTTGATTATGTCGTTTGATATGCGTGATGAGGTGTTTAATGAGATGTTGTTACCAGAAGAATTGGTGCACAAATCTCCTATGAATATGTTTACAACAAAAATTGGGGAGTCACTGGCTTTGTTTCAATGTGATAGGCTAAGGTGGAGCGAGTGTTGTTCCATTTGGGTGATGAAGGAATATGGTGTGGTTGAGTCTTGGAGTAAAAATTGTTTACGTTTTCCCCTTCAAGGAATAAAGCAAGGCTCTCTGCATACATATCAACATAAAACAAATATCTAGTGCCAATAATTCCAAGATTCATACCTTGTTGGATTCTGGGATCATAAGAAATCAGCTCTCCACTTCTTGCTGTAGTTTTGATTAATTGGTTTCAAATAATAAACTTGAGCCTCCAGTACCTTTTAGTAGCATACTTTTTAGCTGTAAGCTGTTTAAGATCTTTTACTTCTTGATCATATATGGACCAGTATTTGTTGTTCATCTGTTGAGCTTCACTGCAAGTAGATGTAGCTGGAGATTTTTTAGTTCAAGAAGCATGTAGTTGTGGATTCTATGAGAATTGATCCTTTCTTATCTTCCTTCCCTCGGCTGGTCATTGAGTTGCTGTTTGTTACTTATAGTGACAGTGTTTATGACCATGAATGTTGATGCATCAACTGGAAAGTTGGGGGCAATGCTTTAGAAACTACTTCGAGTGAGAACTTAACGGGCTCCCTCAGAATGTTGCTTGAAATTTGAATGTGTCCCGTGAAAATTTGTTAACATGGAATAGCAGGTTAATGATATTCGATAGTTCTTTTCTTTTTCTTTGGTGGTTTTATTCTGTAAAATTTGTTTTGATGAACATGGCGGGAGAGCCATGAAGTGTTTCAATAATTTGAGAACTATTTTTTTTATTATTATGATTTTTTTTGTAACAATGTGAGAGCAGGGAAGGATTTGTTTAATTGCCTTAAGTATCAATCACCTTGTTGCTTGCATGTCATAATTTACTACCAGTGATCTCAAGTCCGAGTACTCCTGAACTGGGCTCTAAGATTGACTCTACTACTTGCTATTTATGTTTTTATAATTAAATACTTTGCAATTGAGCTTTGTTTTGAAATGGGTGATCAACAAATCTTATATTCATTATTATTTTTTTTTCAGAATTTTCCGTAAAAGTAGTATTGTGTGTATTTGGCTTGGCTATAATATTTTTGAATATTAAATTTCACAAAGGTTTATTACAAAAGAATTATGTTTTAGTGTTTCAAATATAAAAAATTAAATTATCAGAACAACAAAGTTTTAAGACCTAGCCAAGTTCAACCATTTGAAGCATAGCCAATTAGCTCTTGTATATAACCTGTAAGACCCCAACTTATTTATAAATAAAATCAAATTTTCTCTAATTATTATTTTGAATAATAAGGTATTAATTTGATATAATGCTTTGGTTATGGGTGAAATGTGCAAATTTTACAGAATAAGCAAGTGGTTATAAAATATTCATTGTTGTCGGGGAATATTCGTTTGGTCGTGGAATATTCTTGCTGTCGGAGAATATTCGTACGATGTCACAGTCATTTGTGAGCCCCATAACGGAAAACGGTCGGATGAAGAAAACGACAAGTTTGTGTTTTTATAAATAACGGCGTAGTTGTTACCTTTAACACTGTTGGAATACCCGGTGATTAAAATACAGTAATACGCGTGGGTACACAGTAGCACACAGTATTGCATAGTATTGTTGAATTATTGATCCTTACGTAAGAAAGCATTACTCAATAATTGTTACAGTAATTACTGTTCAATATTTTATTTTATTGATTCAATAATTGCTACGTTGATATTTTATATTATTGTTGTTTCAATAATTGTCAATGCACAGTATCACCATTATCAGATCAATAATTCATACTATTTGAATAATATTGTTGGATAGCATTAATGACAATGTCTAAGGAAGTTCTGTCTAAGAAGAGGTTTGGTCACCTAATTGCGCGCCAGTAAGGAGAAATCCTTATCGGAAAGCCCCCTCTTTCCTGGGAACGACTTGATTGCCATAATTGTGATTTTTTTAATATTATTTGTGAATAATTAATTATTAATTTATATGATAAGAAAATATTTATTTTTATATGGATATAATGAAGGAATTAATGCTGAGGTATTTTATCAGTATTTTGTTGAAATGAAGAACGAAATTTGGAGATTTTCAGAAAAATTAGTTTATTACTTGATTTTGTAAAATTTATAATTCTGTGTATAATGAGTTAGGAGATGAGCTATATATCAAAAGAAAGCCCTAGAAATAAGCTAAACGGAGAAATTTGAATCACCCAATTTATTTTTTTTTGAATTTTTCGTGGCAACAGTTTGAGTGAAACTGGTCCGAAGGACTTATAATCTGAAAAAAATCAGTTTTATTAATCTCTATTGTGTGAGTTATAATTTTTAATCCGACCGTTGGATCGTTGTAATTTTTGAATATGTTATACATATATAAGTTGAGTATATGTCCACAAATTTTGAACATTTAAAAATTAACGTATGATTTGTTATGAATTTTAAGATGTGATTGATTCGAAAATTATTTTTATAAATAATTTTGGTGGAGATTTCTAGAAGGTGGAACCCACTTTTGGTTGTTGTGAAAGTTGACTGATTTCTGGTAGGCCCTACTTGTGGTGGCCGAGTTTTATTCAAAGAGGTGTGCATAAAAAACACTTTTATTAATATTTTATTAATTTAGTCTCATTTGGCGTTCTAATATTTTCTTATAAATAGGGTGCTTAGTTAGAATTGAAAATCACACCAGAATCATAAGCTTTCTCTCGCTATATCATCAAGCGTATTTTGTGAGTATTTAGATACTTTGAGAGTTGCTATTAAGTGCAAGTTTCTTTCAGCATTACATCCGATATTCCAGTCAGAAATACTGCTCTTTTGAGGTAAGGAATTATAAGGGTTATTATGTTTTTCATATTCTAAAGAGATATTATTCAATACTCGTAAGGGGTATTATTTCTTTCGTATTCATGAAGAGAGTTATTTTCTTTCAATACTCGTAAGAGTTATTATGTTTTTCATATTCTGAAGAGATATTATTTTTCGTATTCATATGAATATTATTTTCGTTCAACCGTTGTAAGTAAGGGGTTTCTACCAGGGGCAATTTCGTAATTTTTTTGAATCTCAAAAATTCTAAAAAAATTTGAAATGATAATCTGATGAGTTTTCTAGATTGTGTCCAAAAATGACGATTTTTGGATGTATAGATTCGGAGTTATGAATTTTATGGGAAAAGACTATTTTAAAAGTAAACCCTTATAACTCCTTGGGGTTAACTCCAAAATTGGTAAAATTTTTATTGGGAGTACATGTATATAACAGCAGTATACTCTGTAAATTTTAAAATTTTTGGACAAAAGTACAGTTTATGATAAATGTCTAAATATTAGACAGTTTTGGCCATATGAAAAATAGTAAATGAATTTTAAAAATTCCGAGAAAAATATATGTTCAATATGAGACTATATTCTGCTAAATCCCAGGGAAAAAAAATTTCTGGGACTGATTTGGTATTTTTCATGAAAATTGACTAGTTATGAGTAAATGAATTAAATATGTTATGCGAAGTAAGAAAAGTGAAAATTATGATTTTATGGCTTGAGAATCCTATATAAGGTATATGCAGATTTTTGATGAGGGTTTTGGTTATTGGTGATAAAATCTTATGAGTTTGACATTTTAAGATGATTAAATGCATTAATTAGTAAAGTGTAAACAATTAAAATAAATTATTTATAAGTTTAAGAAATGATTAAAATATTGTTGTAATAGTAATAATATTAGATTATGAGATTATTACGCGATTTATAACATTTGAATTAAGGTGTTATGAAATTATTGATTTAAAATATTATTTAATGATTAATAATATTAGTAAATGAATTTAATGTTATTATATAATGAATAATGTTATTATCTTCGTTAAATATTTGTTGAAATATTACTTTCTGTTCAAATCATTTTTGATATAATATTATTCTTAAATTTTACTCCACAAAGCAGTATCATGTTGATAATTTGGATATTATTAAATTTTGGATAAATTAAAATTTTAAAGTCTTTAAAATTTATCCTTTATCTCATGTGATTGATTCTTTATATCATTGTCATGATCCTCATGCTTATATTGTGATGAAAGTCATCTTTGGCCCGTAGTGCATAGATAGACTGTTGTTTATTGGTTTTACAGTTGTATGACTTTGGCCTGTAGTGCAAAGAAGAACTGTTGTTGAATATCTTTGGCTCGTAGTGCAAAGATGACTTGTTGTTGAATATCTTTGGCATGTAGTGCAAAGATGACCTGTTGTTGAATATCTTTGACCTATAGTGCAAAGATGAATTTATTAGTATGATTATGAACAAGAACTGTGATTTGGTATAACCATGATATTTGATGTTTCAGGTAAAGACAAGTTATGAAAATTTTATTCGTCCTGAATGAGAAGAGGAATTTAGAACTACAATTATGATTATGAGTTATTCACATGATTGTGGACCGGAACTGTTGATTTATGTTACAAGGATAAAACATTGTTGGTGGACTTTTAACATGGAGAAGATAATAGACTTTATGATTTATTTGACTCTTCTAATGAATTGCTCGTTCTGCTGCAACTATGGTTGAAAAGTTTTATCATCTACCATATGTTCTAAATCTCAGATTTATTACTGATGAAGGCTATTAATAATTTAATTATCTTTAGTTATGATATTCTTTACTAGGCTAGTTGTTCTCACCCTTCTGCTTCACAATTCCTTTTAGGTAATAAGAGTGTAGCTGGGTCGAGCGGGAGTAACAGGGGAATAGAACGGTGGACTTTAGTTGTGGAGGTTCTCCCTAAACAGTATGAAAATAATTTTATTGAGAACTTTAGAATAGTGTGTTGTATTTTATACATCATTTAGTAGTTATATTTGGTGAATCAAATAGGGTGAGGCGAACCCAACGTTGGAAAAGTATTTTGCAACTATCATACAAGATGTCTAATGACCTACGATTTCGTGTTATCATAAGGCAGGGTTGTGCACATTCACTTGCTGAGTATATCTACGAGCACTACCTATATAATCTTGGAGTTTGGTTGAAATATTATTCTCAATTAAAGATAATGGAGATAATTATATGTCAAGAGAAGACTCACCATTAGAAAGAACATGATAGCAATCTTCTCATTTTTCTTTGGGGTCTATTGGGTCAACCAAGGATAATTCTGTGGACATATGATATATATCATAACTTAGATGCATGGCCTCCCATGTTCGAAGGTTTCCTTGAGCATTTTTCAAAGATTTTAATTTCTAAAATAGTTATTGACTGTACTTTTATGTAAAGTACCATTGTTAGGTGTTGTGGTCGAGACACCATGAGAGTTACAGATATTTGTACTAAAACTCACAGCTTATGTGTTGTCTTACTCTGCACGACAGTTCAACAGTTGTATAAAAGAAGTTTGTATTTGATTTTTACAGTGTGATATCTGGCGACTCAAAATGGGTGATGTATACCTATTTTGGGGGCGTCACAGAACCATTGTGACATCCAGTAGCAAAAGGGTGACTAAGAAGCTCTTCCACCGTCCCTTTAGACGTCCAATCTTTTTCCAAACACCTAAGAACAAAACTTTGAAACTCCGGTGATGCCGTCTCCGACATAACCATCTTCTCCCCAAAGCAAATTACACACATTAACGTTGCCCAATCCAGTTTTTGACCCAGATCAATCAATGGAAAACGCCCCACAAGACATTCCAGCACCACCACTCCAAGTGACCACACATCTCCGGCAAACCCATTACAACATTCCCCATTCCACCTCTCTGGATCAAACCTTTCAGGACTCATATAAGCCTAGGTTCCCACATACAACTCGCACTCTTCTGGCCTTCCTGCCACGACTCGACTCTCTCCAAAATCCTCAATCTTTAACTCTCCTCTTCTGTTAATTAAAAAATTTGATATCTCTATGCACTATCTGTATACCATGCAGATAGTGCAGTCCTTCCAGTACTTGTCTCGCCACGCCAGAAATTACCTTCTCAGGTAATCTCCGGCAGGAAGACGCCCCTTTTCTTTATCCATCAAATCGTCTCACCAGGTAATTGGAACTGCAAATTCCCCAAAATGGTTCTCTTTTACAGCAAAATTTAACGTGGGTTTATTTGGAAATAGGAATTCTGAGGCTGCCATGCTTCGATCGGAGAATCGGAAGTTTCGGGCGGTGTCACCGGAGAACTAAGTCTTTAGCCAGATAATTCAATATATATATGGAGGGTAATTAAGTCTTTATCCAACTAAAGTAACGGAGTTAAGACGAAAAATACTTTTTCACTTCAACTCAAAAAGTCGGGAGTTTAAATGTAGCTTTACTGACTACAGGTGGTTAAGTGGGAAAGTACCCAAACCCCAAGTGGTTATCTGAACTTTACCCTATATATATATATATATAACAATTAAATATTAACCCTTTGCTATAAAAACTCTTGCATGTTTTTTTTCTTCTATATCTTGTTTAAATAATTTTTGTTTTTACTGAAATATCTTTGCTTATCCCTCGTTCCACATAGGTTTAAAATTTAACTATAATTAAAACAATTTTAAAATCTCACTAATTTTTGTTTATCTATATCCATATAATAAATATATGATTGCACAAACTTTAATTTTTTGCTTTTTGGAATTTAACTAAAACCAAAACTCTTTTTATGCTACTAGAACCAAAACTCTTTTAATGCTCCAGAAATTAAAATCTATCTGAAAAAAATAAATTAACTATGTAATAACCGAGAAGATCATGTAGCATTGTAAACAGGGTTATCTATAATTATTAATGAAATAAAGTTTATTTGGAAATTATTTTGTGCAAATATTATGAATGAATATATGTGTTAATGTTTATTTAAGTGATGAGAGACGTAAATTAATAGTTAGACAAAGTTAATTAATTTAATTAGTTTGAACTAACTAAGGAATAAAAAAGAAAGCCTAGAGAGAGAAATGATATAATCAAGTTGATTAAAGGTTAAGTGAATTAAAGCTTTTAAATTATTAACTAACAAAGTTTGGATATCAGCCTTATGTGCAATGTAAGAAGGTCCAAATTTATTAAAGCAAGTAAGCTACTACAGGGGCAAAAGAAGTTAAGGAATTAAACTTAGTTGACAAGCCCAAGTGCAATGCCAATTGAGAGAGTCCAAGAGAGAATTAAAACCTTCCTATATAATAAATGTTTATTTAAAGCCAAGAAGATTAGCTAAGTGAAGGCAATACCTAAAACCTTCCTATATTCAATTTTCTTGTGAAAGTCTTGGATATATGAATATAAACATGTATCATATTCATATACATCTAAATATATTGGATAATGATGGTAAATAGCTTAGACAATAGAAAAATGGTGAAGGAAAGCAAGAAAACCTAGAAAGGAACTTAACTTGGTTTAGGTCAAAATTTTAGAAATGTGACTTGAGATTGTAACAAACATAACTCCTAATATACTTCGAATTTTGGATGATTCCAATTTTGTGTGATAAATATGGAATTTAGCTAAATTTTGATAGTGGTTTGAGTCCTAAATTCTTTGTAGATTATTTATGGTGATATTTCTATGTAGTAGGACAAAACTGAAAAATTTGCAAAAACATTCTGCCTATTTTTAAAAGCAATTTTGTCTACTTAACTAGTGAGAAAAATTAAGCCTTTTTGGTTAATTAAACAATATGGTATAATGAAACTCCTGTTCGAAAATAAACGCATTCTGATAACCAATCAAATATTAGGGTTTTAAACACTAAAACTGCTATAACTTGAGTTCTATAACTCAGATGGTTATGAAATTTTAACTGGAAGCACACTTTGATATGCGTAAGATATTAACCAAATTTGGTGATTTTTGAAATTAAGTTTGATATAGCAAAATTTGCTAAGTTTTGAACTGAAATGGCCTTTAAAAATATAAAATAAAACTAAAAAATTACAATAAAATTATTTTTACATGGGGAATTAAACGTACAAGAGGTCTTAATGCTGTTAAGTCACACACTACCAAACAGTGGTGACCATGTATGCTATTTATAGATGATTTACATAATCTGTTACATGAAGATATAAATGAGCCTTATCCTAGAAGTGAGCAGTTACACCAATCCGAATACATGGGGATTACACCACCAGGATATATACGAGTAATCTGATAAGGCTATCACATTTGAATAACAAGTAATATACATATAGGACTCTAGTAATACATGTGTTAATACTCCCCCTCAAGCGAAAGGTGGTGCAACAACATTGGGCTTGTCGCGTAGGAACTGAAAACGCGTTTTGTGCAGAGCCTTTGTCAGAATATCTGCAATTTGGTCTTTCGTTGAGATGAAGCGAACAACAACATCACCAGTGCTAACTTCTTTCCGAACGAAGTGAAAATCAATCTCTACATGTTTGGTTCGAGCATGAAAAATTGGGTTTGCAGCAAGGTAAGTAGCACCAACATTATCACACCATATAGTTGGGGAGGGAATATGTTGAACACCCAATTCATGCAACAGAGACTTCAGCCATGTAATTTCAGCAGAGACATCCGCAAGGGCCTTGTATTCAGCATCTGTTGAAGAACGAGCAACAATTCTTTGTTTCTTAGCAGACCAAGAGATGAGGTTTCTACCCAAGTAAATGACATAACCACCGGTGGAGCGTCTATCATCGTGGTCACCTGCCCAATCTGAGTCAGTGTAGGCATGTAAGTGGAATGGAGAAGTAAGTGGTTATAGAAATAGACCACGCATGGAGGTGGATTTAAGATAGCGCAACACCCTTTTCGCAGCAGCCCAATGAGCCTCACGCGGTTCATGCATGAATTGGCATAACTTATTAACCACAAAGGAAAGTTCAGGCCGTGTAAGGAGTATGTATTGTAGTGCCCCAGCAAGCTGGCGGTACTTGGTTGTATCAAGAAATAATGGGTTATCAGACTTTGTCAAGGGTGTTGAAGGGGACAGTGGCGTTGCAACAGGATTAGCATTGTGCATACCAGCCTTAGCCACAAGATCATCAATGTAGCGCTTTTGCGAAATAAATACACTAGTAGAGGAGCACTGAACTTCCAAACCAAGAAAAAAATTCAAAGGACCCAAGTCCTTAGAGCAAATTCCTGGCTTAGGGATGAAATCAAGTTGTTAATAGTTAACGCACTCGACCAAGTGATAATTATATAATCAACATGCACTAAAATATATAAGTGAATATCATGCTGACTGAAAATGAAGAGGGATGTATCACATTTAGAAGAATGGAAGCCTTGTTTGGTAAGACAAGTTGGTAAACACGAATACCACGCACGAGGTACTTGCTTGAGGCCATAAAGCGACTTTTTGAGCAGGCAGACATGATCTGGTTTGGTGCATGAGATGAGGCAGAGGAAGAAGACATTGTGATGGAAGATTGATAAGTTTATGGCTCTGATACCATAAACGTACAAGAGGTCTTAATGCTGTTAAGTCACACACTACCAAACAGTGGTGACCATGTATGCTATTTATAGATGATTTACATAATCTGTTACATGAAGATATAAATGAGCCTTATCCTAGAAGTGAGCAGTTACACCAATCCGAATACATGGGGATTACACCACCAGGATATATACGAGTAATCTGATAAGGCTATCACATTTGAATAACAAGTAATATACATATAGGACTCTAGTAATACATGTGTTAATAGGAATGTTTTTATGTATATGTGGCCAGGAGGAAGAAATATAATAAATTTGTTAAGGAGGCTTAATGAAGAAAATGGTGTTACATGGAAGTAAAATAATTAATTAAAGTAAAGTAAGAAATTATTAAGATAATTTCTACCGGCTAAAATATATATGTTGACATAGGGCGTATAAGACTATGTAAAGGTCAATTATATATTTTTATGAAAATAATATGAAGGGACATTTACGATTGATTTAAGTCAAAAGAAAAATTATTGAATTAATACCAGTGATAATCATTAAGAGGAAAAAATAACTTAATTAAGTAAATCCTTATGGATGTTATAGGTAAACATTTGGAAGGTTTTATTAGCGTAACCATGGAAAAGTTACATAATCCAGGTAAGTTCCTAACTTACACAAACATTGTATATTGTGCCAAGTTCCCTCATTTTAAGAAAGTTTCCTAACTTGTACTAGTTAACTATTGTGTGCAAGTTTATTCTTTTGAGAAATTATTATTTATGAAAAATTTATATATATTTGTGCAAGTTTCTCTAGGTAAGATAATCTATTAAATTGATTATGCTCGCTTGTGTTCAATTTCCGCACTTATGTGCCTTTGAAAAGTTCTCGTTTAAATATGAACTGTTTTAAGATATGAGTCGATACCATTTGTTTCGACTACACACCATTGATATGAAATGATGAATTATTGGATTGTTAAAAATTCATTGATGCTAATCCAATCTAAATTTTTATGAAGCGAACTCTTATTATAAGACTGAGTTGGACAACTTTGATAAAGCGATAAATATTTATGTCAGATAACCGACTTTGCATGTGTAAGACTTGAATGTTATGCATAACATATGATATAATAGGTTGATCCCCTTAAGTATTTGCAAAGAGTGCTTTTCAGTTTTTGTGATTGGTAAATACTCTAAAGGTTCTTAGTTGAACGACTGTTAATAAACCTTGTAATGAGTTCATGGTTCTTCATGACCACTCAATATGTTAATAAAAATTTAAATTAAATGAATCTCTTTTATTCCTATTTGTTTGAGCTGATTCACAATCAGTGTTTCGATTGTTGAAGTCTTCATAATCAGATTGTTCTAATCATGATATGTTGGATGTTAAACAATTTTATTACTTACTGAGAAATTAGTTGCTCACTCTTCCTAAATTAAATGTCTCTAGTTAAATCAGAGAAGGCCGAAGGATCAAGTAAAGACAAAAGAAAAAGGAAAATGAATGACTAGAAATGTTTATGTATTACTTTTAATATTAGTACTGTTATGTAATATTTTGAAGGATATAATGTTTGTATTTATAAAGGTTATAAGAACTTGGAACTAGACGAAGATTATTATAACTATAATTATGTCATTAAGATATGCCTAGGTAGATGTGTTGAATGGGTAGTATCGTGAGTACCATAATAGTGTTTGAAAGTACACGGACGTGGGGCATCACATCTTATGGTATTATTATTTTATATTTAACATTATTGACAATATCTAGAAAGTTCTATTAAGAAAATATATTACCTAATTGAGCACGACCTTAACAGAAAACTTCTTCTTTCCTGATATCTGTCTGGTTGTCAGTAGTGTTGTATGGGTAGTATCGTGAGCACCACCTTAATGGAAAACTTAATCCCTTAAAATCGAATCATTTTGCCCAACTAATTTAAAGGGACATTCACTATTCAATAAATAAAAATGATAATAGAAATTAGGCAGAAGAATATCATCATCAACTGTGGTTCAGTAAATATGTACACAACTCACCAAAGATGAGGGGGAGAAGACCAATCCACAAGACATAATTTAGCTGTTAGTCTTCGTTCTTCCAATCAGTGGTAAGTTTTGGTTAGTTTATACTTATCTGTTATCTTTGTTTGTACAAAATTTTTAAATTTTACAAATTGACAAAAATTAAAATAAAATAGATAATTAAATTGTTTGTTCATTTTGCATGATTTAATTTGTTTTGGGGTTAATAATTTTTTTTGTTGTTACCATGATTATTCGATATTTTTGGGTATTTATATTGCTATGAAGCAGGTGATTTGAAGGCTGGGCTTACTGTAGCAATTAAAAAGCATCATCAACGCATGCATTTCTGAGGCCATTATTGCTCAATTAAAAAGTTAGTGTATATACATATAGGACTTTGGATGTTTGCTTGATATACAAGGTGTTTGTATAGGGTTTATGTGAGTAGATGGGATTCATTTTATTCTGTTAGTCTCTTTATTTTAGTTTAAAGAGATGAACAAAATAGGAGTATATATAGTGGCGAAGCAGAAACTTTTGTTAGTGGGGTCGAAATTGTTATTGAATTAAAAATAATTTGGCGGGGGTTCGGGGGCAGCGCCCCCGAGTCAATTTTTTTAAATATTTTATACTTTCAAGCATATATATATATATATATATATATATATATACACACACACACACACACACTATATTACAATGAAAATATAATGAGTAATAATATATGGTATATATACACTATATTGACTCGTAACAGACTTTTTTAATCCCAACTGTTCATAAGTAATTCATTATTTATTTTTAAAAATAATATAAATTAGATTATTATTTAGTTCAAAATATTATAGAGAGAGATACATATATTGAGAGGATATGAGTCATGCTGTTAAAATTTGATTGACAAAGTTATAAAATTTTAATTTGACCCTGTATAATAGAAAATTTATAAAATTTTAGTGGGGTCAATTTACATATAATACTTAAATTTTTTAAAATTTACCTTACATTATAAAACACTTTTTTTTCCAATGAATCGATTGACCCCACAAAGTTCTATGTGGCTTCGCCACTGAGTATATATTAATACTATTTCCTTCCTTTCGAAAAAGAATGTTTCTGTACCAGGGAAAGTTTGATTTAGTATAATCATCCTACAATATCAAAAATAATCGTAGAGTATATATCATAAGATTTAGTAGCTTAATTTTGAAGTAGGTTTTTTTTTGGGACATACCTTATGCGAAGTTGTTTAAATTTTATGTTCGTATATGTTGTGTCTTCGTTGAATATGATATGAGTTCACTTTACTTTGTTGGCGATTTTTTTTAGTTTATAATACTGAAAAATTTAACGATAACTTATTATTTTATAATAATTTTATTTCTTATTAAACTTTAATTAATTAGTCGTTCAACAAATTCTACCTTTAAAACAATGTTTATAATTTTACCTTTTAAATCTCTACTCAACTTTAAACTCTAAAACTCATTGTTTTATAAAAATTATATTCCTAAATAGCTATATATATATATAAGAAAATATAATGACTGAATAGTAATTACACACACACATATATATGTATATATTAAAATAAATTAATGCATGATTACATTTTAGTTTTTAATTTTATCATAATAATAACTTAGTATTCTACAATAATTTTATGAAGAAAAGAAGAAAAATTAATAAACAACCGATAAGGTGTATGTCAACTAAGGAGAATATTCACAAGGTACCCAACCGATAAGGTGTCGTGAGACTCCACATAAAATAAAACATCGGTTGGCCCACCCAAAGAACTAGCCATTGTATCCTCCATGTCAGGTGAAATCTCAATAGAATCTTTATGGGGAGGATGAAAATCAACAATAAGCTCTGAAGGATTCTCCTTCGGGGGAAGAGGATTCAGTACTTTCATAATACCATCAGCCTCAGCATGGGTGTCACTAGTACCCTCAAGCCTGTCAAGAGAAGATGTTGTACGTGAGACTGAAGATGGAACTGTACTACCCACAGAAGGAACCGAGCCCATATCAAACAAAGAATCGTCAGCGTTAAGGCTAACCCAATCATCGTGTGAAGAGGAAGGCTCGACGACAATCATGATAGGTAGTGCATCCTCACAAGTATTGGAGTCCGCTTCCTCATTCGCAGTACCCTTAAGAAATCCAATGAGAACATCATCATCAACATCTCTTTCATCATCATCCTCGACAATCTAAAAAACAAGGCAATAATGACATGAGAAAAACATGAAGGCAATTATGGCAATATCGAAAGAGATAAATGAAAATAACATAAAGCTTACCAAAAGTTTTATGCGTCTCTTAACCTGATCCTTGGCTGCCGGTATGCTAGAACCAACATCATCATGTGGGCGCTTTGACAATGGTTTCAAGATAAGAGTGGTCTCATTCGTCGTTCACCTAATGACATCATGACAAACCGGACTCACGGTAGCTCTTACAGGGGGCAACACCTCAGAAACAATAGTAGTATGTGCCTTTTCTCTAGAACGGGTAACTCTCATTTCTTCAGCAGCAGAGGATCCCTGGGAAGGAGCTCGAGGAAGTACTAGAGATGAAACATGAACCAGAGAAGCATCGGGAGGATTCCGAAGGAGATCTTCTATTGAAGGAAAAGGAGGAAGCTTGGGCATTGAAGCCTCACACCCAATAAATCTACTACTAGTCGACCAACTCTCTAAACGGGTATTTAGCTTGGGAGAACATAACAACTTGGTCCACCGAAGATGTTTAGGAGGAGAAACTAACAACGAGTGGAGCATAGTATCGTCTTGCCATATTTTGAGATTGACAAACCAAAAGTTATGCACACTAACAGTATAACGTCCCTCTCGAGAAGCATCAGGAATGACAAAGGGGAGAGGGTCATATTGAGCATTCGGTAGTCTTGGAAGCTCCCATAAAAATGAGTGGATACAAAGACAAAATTATCAAGGGCACTCTCTGCAATGAGTAAATAACGGTGCCGACAAAGTCGGAAAGTTCAGAAGCTCGGAGAAACAAGAACCAATAGAGTGATGACCCATGCAAGCCTTTGACGCTCGAGAAGGAGCGGAAGTCTTTCCTATAGAAATCAGATAAAAGACCGCCCTCTAGGACAATGATGTAAGGATGAGCAACAAAAAGCAAAAAATTGTTGATGTAGATTCGTAAGTCCGAAGAAGCCCTATGATCAATCCATTGAGAGGTACTAGAAACAACATTCGGCGATGTGAAAGATGGTGGAAGTTTCTTCTTCTTCTTAGAGAAGTGCAAAGAGGTAGAATGGCTTAAAAAGTGCTCAAAAAGGAGATCTAAAAAAAAGAGTTCGGGATGAAGCAATTCATGTCATACTTAAATAAATGGGAAAACATTGATGAGCGAAATGAAAATGCAGTATGAAAGATAATTATTACAAGAATAAATAAATCTAGAAAAGGGTACCTTCCAACATATTCCTACAGAGCAAGAACAGTTTCATCCAAGAGAAGATATAAAGTCCCCAAGAAGATAGGATCAAGGGGAACCTACAAACCCCAAGCTAGTTGAGTGACCAAGATGAACATGAGGGCCGAGTGACCATTTACTAGTGAGCTGGGGAAGATAAAGCGAGATAACCACATGGTCAGATAGGTAACTAGTGGAAAAGGGTACTATTCTCCATGAAGAGCGATAACAGACTCGCTGTGTATTGGGTAAAATCTAATTACGCACATCACTCAAGTATATGTGGTCAACAAGTAATATAATAGTAAGTAGAGTATCGTTCCCTCAAAGACTTTAATAAGAAATTAACCCTCACAATTACCAATTTCCTATTAATCCTAATTTTATTAAACTAATCAATTTCCAGGTTGTAACTAAGAGTATTAAAAATATATTAAAATCACCAAACAATCAACAAACCTTAAAAACTGAATATTTCAAACAAATATCGGAGAATTAGGCTTCCGACTTCACTCTAAGCATCACTCTGATTATTACACCTTTTTTTCAGTTTAATTCACTATCCCAATTTATTAATCAATAACACGTATGTAGAACTAGCCACCTCTCGATGTACTAATACCGTATTAACTTCAATCCACAAATTAGATAGAATCAAGTTAAACACCTTAATCAACTAACTCACTATAACTCTATGTAAATTATAATTAAAGAAGGTTTAAGTTCAAGTTCTTTATCTGATTACATACGATGTTAAGCATATCTCTACCCTAACATTCATCAAGATTTTGTTCATTCACATAAATCAAGAACACATGCTATATTAACTAAGTCTAGACTCGTATTTCATCTCTTGAATCCATACAAGTCCACAAAGAATCGTTGATCAGGCAATTCATAAATTCAAGATCAAATTAATATAGATAAACTGGATAATAACTTATTAAACTGAAGATCAAAGATTACATAACCATCGTTCCACCTAAAGATCCGTCTTAAGCCTAAAAAGTATTTAGTTCATCATAAATGAAATAATAACCGAATAAATTAAAGATATCATCTTTCAATTACAAATATAAAACTAAAGAAGAAGAATAACGCAGAACACCCTTCACTTTATCCTTAATTCGCAATCGATATGAAAGTTCTTCACAATCTTCACTCCGATTCTCGCTATGAAAATCTGTCTTTAATATCTGTTAATTGCTTTGCATGATGATGATCTTGTTGATCATTGCTCAATATATATCAAACACATGAATTCTAGTCGTTCCATGTTATTTAGAGTCCAAATGCTATCCAAGCACTAAAGTCCACGATTCAGCAGAGTTTGAATCACAATTGGATTGTCAGGTTTCGGGACCCCCCACCCCAGCGGGGGTATATGCTTGTAAATGGCCCACCCCAGCAGGCTAGGCTCCTGTCACGCAGACCTGAAGACCCCCCGCCCTGGCGGGGGTGTAAGGCTAAAATATGCCAGCCCCGGCGGGGGTAAGATATTTTTTTTACTTTTGTTTTTGCTCTTTTTTTCTCCATTCCTTGCCACAATTTCACCCTTGTTTTGATCATATGCCATGCCACCACACCTACACATAAAGTAACAAATAACAAGTAAAAACAAACATGAAAACAAGGAATTAACATCGATTAAGCTTGGATTAGGCACCGATTTGCGGGTATAAAACCCACTTATCAAAATCCCCCAAACTTAAAACGTGTTAGTCCTCGAGCACAAAACAAACTAACATGATATGCAATGCAATGCAATGAGATGTAATGTATCTAACTATATGTTTACGAATCTAACAGTATCTCAGAATCAAATTTATTCCTTCGGCCTCAGAAAAATTGAGCAAACACTACAACACTTCATATCGAAACCACTCAATAACTTCTTATCAATCCTCGAATATTAGACCGTCATCACTGATATAGTGTGTGTGTGTTCAACATCTATGTTAACTGTTTCTAATTCAAATTCAATACATAACCAATCTCTTATTAGGAATCATACAGAATAAACTCAAAAATTTTAAAAACAGACGAGTTCCAACTAAAATCAAAAGTTCACCAAGATTAGGGGTCCGAATAGGGTATTCATGCTTTCTTTTTCTTTTTTTTTCATTGACGGGGGCTCTTTACCCTTATTTCAGTCTTTTTTTGGATAGATGGTTGGTGAGTGCGTTTTACGCTCCATCTCACACTTGTATTTATGGGGAGTATTTATTCTCAACCCACCACAAGACTCACCTAGATATTATTTTCTTTTTCTTTTTCTTTTTCTGAAGCTTATATACCTTACCTTTTCCCCCCAAACTTAGGTTCTTACTTAATTCTTTGTCTTCACCACCTATTCTTGTCATTCTATGATTTACACTACCATTATCCTTTAGAAACTATTTATGTATCAATTTAAACTACTCAGTCGACACAGATGTTATTAATGTGCTACCCTTTTAATATCAGTTTCAAACATGCTTAAGATTCAATTCATAACTCAAAATTACATCACAGTTCTAATACTGAGTACTTATTTATCTACTCAATCCCAATCTCATCATTGACCAAAATAAAAATGAATTACAGTAGCTGTTGGACATATGCAAAATAACACAATTCTAACTAAATTTTTTTATGGCAAAAATAACATAACATAATGCAAGCATAAGCAAAAACTATATGCTCCTAAGCTACTATGCAACTATATGATTACATGAATGCAACATTAAAATTCCTAAAACTAATCATGCAAAACTAAATGTGCAATACAAATGACATTAAACATGCAAACATGAAATGCAACATAAAAACTATATCCCCCAAACTTGAAAACTACAATGTCCTCATTGTATGGATAACACAATAAAATAAGTGAGGACTTCCCTGTAATTGCCTAAGTCTGGGGTGGTGGTGGTTGATCTTCTTCCTCAGAGTCACTCGGTGGAAACTTTGGCATTGACATGGGCTGCTGGTATAGGAATTGGGCAATTGGATTGAAGCTCTGGAGTGTCACATTCAATGAAGCAAAATATGTATTCATAGCTTCAAACATGTGGTCTTGCCTTGCTGTGAGTCGGCGCATCTCTCGGTGTGCTTCCTTGTTGTGCTCATCCACCTTGCGTTGAAATACAAGAAACTGAGGGCTAGATATGGTGTCAGGTTGTGGTGTCGCCTCTGTTTCTTGCTCTCCCATTGCCACATCCTCTTGAAACTCAGCATCATCCTAGGTGTCTTTAGCATCAACTTCGTCCTCCAAAGCTGAGGGAAATATAAAGCCTACTCCTCTTGGATGTGACTCACCCCCAACCCACACTGCATACTGCGCAATCATTCTGGAATTTAGTAGCTGCAGCGGCATCTGAGTGGGTTCATCATCGGACCATCTAATACCCGCTTGGCGACACAACCAATAAATGAGTGGTGGGTGTGGCAAGTCGCCCGAGAAATTTCCTCGTAAGCAACGGCAAATTGAAAAACTGATTATGGCCCCGATGTCAATGATGAAATCTTGCACAATTGCATATAAAAGTAGTGCCTTTTCTTTGGTTACGTCCGATGTGTGTGTGGACGGAAACAGCTTGGCACAGAAGAATGCGTACCATATCTTCCCATACCTGTTGAGATCCTTGATGTGAAAAATTCTGCCTCTTTTCCAACCCTTGATCCATGTTGTACCCAACTTAGTCATGTCCTTCAGAATAGCCTCAAAGTCCGGATCGTTGTCACGTAAGTGAATGTACTGACAATGTCTCGACACTCTCAACTAGTAGTAAGTGTTGATGGTGTCGACACTGAAAGGAACGAGCCTCCCCTGCACAAAATCATTGAAAGGGGCCTTATCTTTGGCGTTTGCATAGAATTCTTTGACCACACTTACAACGGCGACCTCGGGTTCCTCAGTGAACTTGTTCCACCCTTTCTGATATATTTGCTGCATCATCTCCCCATCCACATGATCCGGTGCCAACCCTCGCTCCGGTGTAAGTGCTTTAGTTACCATATAGTCGTAACGGTCGACGGCGGCGACACTTTTGAATTTACGACGATCAAAGGTCCGTGTTGGTTGTGCAGACCTTGAACTTTCTCCTCTTTGTCGTTTTGCTGTGGGTTGAGACGCCATTGAATTGAGACCTAGGAAGCTTTATCAATGATTTTCCCCCCAAACTTCACTCATATAATCTGTCAAACACTTGGTGTGCACACTTTTCTATTCCCCCAAACTTGATGATTTTGCTTCTACTATGGTGATAGGTAGGGAAGAATTAGAAGACAAGGTACTCACTCTCAATTGCTATATAATTTCATTCCATAAAGAACCCTAATTCGTAGCTTTCTGAGTTTGAGTAGTGAAATTGGGTTAGGGTGGAGAGGTTTTATAGAGATGGAGAGATATACGTGGATGTAGAGGAGTGTAGTAGTGGGTAGGTGGTGGTTGATCTTAAAGAAGTGGTATGATGGAGTTTACTTTTCCAAAACATGGGAGAGAAGTGATGGGATTAAGAATTATAAGAAGTAGTAGTAGAATGAAGAAGTGGGGAGGTGGGTTATTGAAGTTGTAACTGCCGAAAATGTCTGTTGGAATTCAGGACCCCCGCCCCGGCGGGGGGTAGTAAGCCTTATAGGCCCGCCCCGACAGGCATGCGCCCTGACTTCGGGTTGAGAGACCCCCGCCCGGTGGGGGGTTTGTGCTTTAAGGGACCCGCCCCGGCGGGCATGCATCATGTAGCTGGCCTCTGATTTCCTTATTTCTTCCTTGCAATTCCAAACCATTAGCATATTAAGTACCTGCAAACCATAAAACATAAATATGAGTAGAGATTGAGCATTTTAAGCATGGTATATATTATCAAGAACAATATTACTTAATAACTACTTACTATATCCTAATTAATCTAAACTATAATCTAACTAGCATGACTAAAAAAATGTGAAAAGTCAAAAGACGATTGGGTTGCCTCCCAATTAGTGCTTGATTTTAAGTCGTTCAACCTGACTACTCCCTGTTTATGGTGTGTCGGTCAGTGTGATTGTGATGACGTCCTAATTGGACTCACCACCCCAATAATGCTTCCACCGTTGATCGTTGACCTTGAAGGTCTCCAATGGGTTTCTACTGTAGAGTTCGGACGCCATCTGGGAAAACTCTTTTGATGGTGAATTGTCCCGACCACCTTGATTTAAGCTTGCCTAGGAATAACCTTAACCGTGAGTTGAACAATAGGACTGATTGCCCCGGCTCGAACGTTCTTTGTATTATTTTCTTGTCGTGCCATTTCTTGACTTTTTCTTTGTATAACTTAGAGTTCTCGTAAGCTTGAAGTCGGAATTCATCTAGTTCATTTAACTGGAGTAGCCTCTTTTCACCCGCAGATGCTTGATCAAAATTAAGTTTCTGAATTGCCCAGTAGGCCTTATGTTGTAACTTGACAGGTAGGTGACAAGCTTTTCCGTATAGTAATTGATATGGCGACATACCAATCGGTGTTTTATACGCAGTCCGGTAGGCCCATAGTGCATTGTCCAACCTGAGAGACCAATCCTTTCGATTCGGGTTTATCACCTTCTCCAAAATTCTCTCCACCTCCCTGTTCGAGACCTCAGCTTGCCCACTTGTTTGGGGATGATATGCTGTAGCTACCTTATGGTTAACCCCATACTTTGCCAAAAGAGCTGTGAACGATCTGTTGCAGAAGTGACTACCTTCATCACTTATAATAGCTCTTGGCGTGCCAAATCTCGTAAAAATATTCTTTTGCAAGAATTTGAGAACCACTTTGGCATCATTAGTTGGGAGTGCTATGGCTTCAACTCATTTTGATATATAGTCAACCGCAAGCAATATATACTGATTACTGAACGATGATGGAAATGGCCCCATAAAATCGATGCCCCACACGTCAAAAATTGTAACTTCCAGAATTGTTTGTAGTGGCATCTCATTCCTTTTTGATATGTTGCCCACCCTTTGACATCTATCACAAATTTTACAAACTGGTGGGCGTCTTTAAATAGTGTAGGCCAGTAAAACCCGGCTTGAACCACTTTTGTCGCTGTTCTCTCACTACCATAATGTCCCCCATATGCAGATGAGTGACATTCATGCAGTATGGTCTTAACTTCACTGTAGGGCACACACTTTCTAATCATCTTATCGGTGCACTGTTTGAATAAGTACGGCTCATCCCACATATACCACTTGATGTCATGAAGGAATTTCTTTTTCTGCTGTCGTGTAAGATCAGGGGGAAGAATGTTGCTCACTAGATAATTCGTAAAGTCCGCGTACCATGGAAATTCTGTATTGATCCCAAACAGTTGCTCATCCGGGAATGACTCATTGATTAAACACTTGTTCTCTTCCTTTTTACCCTGATTTTCTAGCCTAGACAAATGATCGGCCACTTGATTCTCTGTCCCCTTTCTATCCTTTATTTCTAAATCAAATTCTTGTAAAAGGAGAATCCATCTGATAAGGCATGGCTTAGCATCTTTTTTCAAAATTAAGTACCGAATAGCCGAGTGATCTGTATAAACTGCTACCTTTGTCCCGATCAAGTATGCCCAGAATTTATCTAACGTATATACTACTGCAAGTAATTCTTTTTTTGTAGTTGTGTAATTCATTTGAGTCTCCGTAATTGTTTTACTCGCATAATATATGGCATGAAATACCTTATCTCGGCGTTGACCCAAAACAGCCCCAACCGCATAGTCACTCGCATCACACATTAACTCGAAGGGCATATTTCAATCCGGCGCGACGATTACGGGAGTTGTGGTCAATTTCATCTTCAATAGCTCGAATGCCACTTTACACTCCTCATCAAATTTAAAAACCGAATCCTTCTCTAAAAGACTGCACAAAGGTTTTGCAATTTTAGAGAAGTCCTTTATGAATCTCTTGTAGAACCCAGTATGTCCCAGAAAACTTCGAATTTCCTTAACTGAACTCGGGGGAGGAAGCTTTTCAATTGTTTCCAGGTTCGCTTTATCAACCTCTAATCCTTTAGCCAACACTTTGTGCCCCAAAATTATGCCTTCTTCAACCATAAAGTGACACTTTTCCCAGTTAAGGATCAAATTCGTGTCTGTGCATCCTTATAAGACCATTACCAAATTCTCAAGACACGCATCAAAATCATCGCCATAGATAGAGAAGTCGTCCATAAAGACTTCCATATTTTTCTCCACCATGTTCGAGAAGATGACCATCATACACCTCTAGAAGGTAGCGAGTACATTACACAAGCGGAACGACATTCTCCTGAATGCGAATGTGCCGAATGGGCATGTGAACATAGTCTTCTCTTGATCTTCAGGAGCGATGACGATCTGATTATAACTCGAATATCCATCCAATAAGCAGTAGTACTCATGTCCTGTTAATCTGTCCAATATCTGATCGATAAAGGGTAAAGGGAAGTGATCTTTGCGGATCGCCTTATTCAACTTCATGTAGTCCATGCAAACCCTCCAACCAGTCCTTGTCGGAATTAGCTCATTGTCATCATTCTGTACCACGGTCATTCTTCCCTTTTTCGGCACACATTGTACCGGATTGACCCACTTACTGTCTGAAATCGGGTAGATGATACCCGCATCCAACCATTTTAGGATTTCTTTCTTCATTACTTCTTTTATGATTGGGTTGAGTCATCTCTGTTGCTCCACTGTCGGTCTTGCATTATCTTCTATAAGAATTTTGTGCATGCAAAATGATGGGCTGATTCCCTTGATATCCGCAATTGTCCATCCTATGGCCGATTTGTGATCTCTAAGCACCATCAATAATTTTTCTTCCTGCAATTCATTAAGTGTAGCAGAAATAATAACAGGTAAAGAATTAGAATGGCCTAAGTATGCATACCTGAGGTGTTTAGGGAGTGGCTTAAGTTCAAGAGTAAGTGGCTCCTCCAATGACGATTTTATCCTTGTTGTGGCTTTTTCATCCGTGTGCAATGGTTCAAAGGGTGCTCTAAATCTGCTAACTCGTGGCAGGGAGTCTAGCATCTGCAAGTAGTCCACAAATTCTGGATCATCTGATTCTTCATCTCCCAATAATGTCGTTTCCAATGGATCGTTAACCAAACTCTTGCCCATGTCTTCGCTGATTACATGATCAATGATATCCATCCTGAAACACTCTTCTTCATCCGTAGGGAATTTCATGGCCTTGAAAACATTAAATTTTACTTCTTGATCTTGGACCCTCATCGTTAGTTCTCCTTTTTGTACGTCGATGAGTGTCCTACCCGTAGCCAAAAACGGTCTCCCTAGTATAATTGGGATGTTCTTATCTTCCTCAAAATCCAGAATTATGAAATTCGCGGGAAATATAAACTTGTCAACCTTTACCAATATGTCCTCCACAATGCCTCTCGGGTACGTGACTGACCTATCCGCCAACTGAAATGAGATGTTCATAGGCTTTGGAGCGGGCAAACCCAATTCTGTATAAACTGATAGCGGCATAAGGTTCACACTTGCCCCCAAATCACATAAACATTTGTTGAACGCCATATTCCCAATCGTGCACGGAATGGTGAAACTCCCCAGATCTTTCAACTTCGGCGGCAATTTTCGCTGTAAAACCGCACTACACTCCTCTATTAATGCCACTGTCTCGAAATCTTCCAACTTCTTTTTTCTGGACAAAATCCTTTTCATGAATTTCACATAACTTGGCATCTGCTCTAGGGCTTCTGCGAATGGGATGTTAATATGAAGTTTCTTAAAAACTTCCAAAAATTTTGCAAACTGCTTATCTAATTTCAGCTTTTGAACTCTTTGCTGAAAAGGTGGGGGAGGATAAACAATCGGTTCGTTAACTGGTTTGTTATTTTCCACTTGTTTTTCTTCTCCCGGTCTATCCTCAACCACTTTATTCTCACTGTCTGTCTCAACTTCTTTTGCAATCGAGTTTTCTGTTTTCTGACCCTCAAGCTGTTTTCCACTTCGTAGCATAATTGTCTGACATTGCTCGTGATTACCTTTTGGATTTTTCTTTGTATCACTTGGTAATGTTCCTTGAGGCCTGTTATTCAATGCAAAAGCTATCTGTCCAATCTGATTCTCTAAATTCTTAATGGCTATTTCTTGTGATTTCATGGCCATTGCTTAATTTTTCATGGCTACCTCGTTGCTTGTTATATACTTTGATAGCAACTCTTCTAAATCTGATTTCCTTTCTTGACGTTGAACTGGTTGTTGATTCTGAAATCCTGGGGGATACGATGGTCGTAGAGCTTGCTGATTCTGATTATTATTCCACGACAAATTCAGATGATTCCTATTCCCCTGATTATATGCATTCTGGTACGTATTCTGTGAAATTCTGTTGTAGCTACTCAAAAATTATACTGACTCTAGGTTGATTGCACATTGATCCGTAGGATGTTCACCCACGCATAATTCATAAATAACTGCAACTTGCTGTGTCTGTACCCCTGACCAAACATCAAACTTCTTAGAGAGTGCTGAAATTGCTGTTATTGCTGTCACTCCATCTACCTCTAACACTCTAGCTACCGTAGGTTGTGTCATTCTTACCGTGGGCCACTAATAGTTATTAGCTGCCATTGTCTCTATCAACTGATATGCCTCCTCATAATTTTTTGTCATAAAAGCTCCCCCCGACGCTGCATCAATACTAGTCCTGAGATTCCCATGTAGTCCGTTGTAAATGTGTTCATCTGCAACCACTTAGGCAATCTGTGATGTGGGCATTTTCTGAGCAATTCTTTGTATCTCTCCCATGCCTCATACAATGACTCCCCATGTTGTTGATCAAACATGGTAATCTCGTTTCTCATCTTTGCAGTCTTCGCTGGCGAAAAAAATTTAGCTAGAAACTTCTGAGCCAGGTCATCCCATGTCATTATTGAACCCGATGGTCGAGAGTGTAACCAACTCTTCGCCTTGTCCCGCAGAGTGAATGGGAACAAGCGAAGTCTGACTGCTTCATCAGACACCCCATTGTATTTGAACATGTTGCATAAATGTTCGTTCAGATCATCATTTGCAAGTCCCCCAAACTGAACCAAGTTTTGGATCATCTGAATAGTCCCAGGCTTAATCTCGAATGTATTCGCAGCTATAACAGGCCTGGTGATACTTGACTGCGGCTCAGTCACCTTGGGTGTAGCAAAGTCCCTCAACGCTTTCTGGTCTTCGGCAGCCATTGCTTCTTCTTTTTCAGAATTTTTGAAGTCGTCCCTTGTTTCCATAATCCACTTACTTAGCCTTTGAAAGCATCTTTCAATGTCGTCCTTAAAAGGAAGCAAGTCTGGATTTTTGGATCGAGTTTGCATAAACCAACTTCAAAAACTTGAAATAAGACGAATAAAACAAAAATAAAAATGTTTAAGTAAAACTGGACTAATTAAACTGATATTGCAAAATATTAAAATCTATACTAAAGTCCCCGGCAACGACGCTAAAAACTTATTGGGTAAAATCTAATTACGCACAGCACGCAAGTATACGTGGTCAACAAGTAATATAATTGTAAGTAGAGTATCGTTCCCTCAAAGACTTTAATAAGAAATTAACTCTCACAATTACCAATTTTTTATTAATCCTAATTTTATTAAACTAATCAATTTTCAGGTTATAACTAAGATTGCACAAGATATCCCAAGAGAGCCCCTAGGGCTAAACCCCCTAGGGTTTGACCCCATAGGGGTTCTGTAAGATCCCAAATTTTATGAAATAAAAGTATTCAATTTTTCTATTTAGTAAATAGTTAAATTGATAAAAGTTTAAAGTTATGTGTGAAATTATTTTTTTTCAAAATAAGCAAGTGGTTATAAAATATTCATGTTGTCGTGGAATATTCGTTTGGTCTTGGAATATTCTTTCTGTCGGGGAATATTCGTACGACGGCGCAACCATTTGTGGGCCCCATAACAGAATAACTGTTAGATGAAGAAAATGAAAAATATGAATTTTTATAAATAACGGTGTAGTTGTTACCGTTAACACTGTTGGAATACCCTGTGGGTAAAGTAAATTAATACGCGTTGTTGCACAGTAGCACACGGTATTGCACATTATTTTTTTTAAATTATTGATTCTTACGTAAGAAGACACTACTCAATAATTGTTACAGTAATTACTGTTCAATATTTTATTTTATTGATTTAATAATTGCTACGTTGATATTTTATATTATTGTTGTTCAATAATTTTCACTGCACAGTATTTCCCATTATCAGATCAATAATTCATATTAATTGAATAATATTGTTAGATAGCATTATTGGCAATGTCTATGGAAATTCTGTCTAAGGAGAGGTTTGGTCACCTAATTGCGCGACAGTAAGGAGAAATCCTTATTGGAAAGCTCCCTCTTTCATGGGAACAATTTGGTTGTCATAATTGTGATTCTGTAATATTATTTGTGAATAATTAATTATTAATTTATGTGATAAGGAAATATTTATTATGTGGATATAATTGAAGGAATTAATGCTGAGGTGTTTTATTAGTATTTTGTCGAAATGAAGAACGAAATATGAGATTTTCAAAAAAATTAGTTTATTACTTGATTTTATAAAATCTATAACTCTTTGTGTGTAATGAGTTAGGAGATGAGCCATATATCAAAAGAAAGCCCTGGAAGTAAGGTAACCGTAGAAATTGGAATCACCCAAAAATTCTTTGTGAATTTTTTGTGGTGACTGTTTGAGTGAAACTGGTACGAGAGATTTATAGTCCGAAAATCAAATCAGTGTCCTTAAAGCTCTATTGCGTGAGTTATAATTTTAATCCGACCGTTGGATCGTTGTGATTTTTTGATATGTTATACATATATAAGTTGAGTATATGTCCACACATTTTGAACCGTTAAAAATTAACGTATGATTTGTTATGAATTTTATGAGGTATTGAAAATCGTCCATTTGTGAATTTCGGATATTTTCTGTTTGGAATTTGGAAAAATTTAAAGCTACAAAGTTGTAGAGAATTTGATTTCGTGTGGAATGGACATAAAATTCGTATTTTTATGATAAAAGGGCTATTTATTATGAATTATTGAAGTTTTGGAAAATAAAATGAGTTTTATTAAAATTGGGTGGGACCCACTTTTGGTTGGTGTTGAATACATGTGCTGATTTTGGGTGGGCCCCACTGTGGTGGCTGATGATTTTGCAAGAGTGGCTGCGTAAGAAAAAAGAAAAAAATTATAATATTATTTTATTATTTAGTCTCCTATGGCGTTCTAGCACTTTCCTATAAATAGACGCTTAGGTTAGAATTGAAAATCACACCAGAAACATAAGTTTTCTTTCTCTATATTAACGAGCGTATTTTTGTGAGTATTTAGATACTTTGAAAGTTGCTATTCAGTGCAAGTGTTCTTCGGCTTTACATCCGATATTCCGGTCAGAAATACTGCTCTTTTGAGGTAAGGGATTGTAAAGGTTATTATATTTTTCAGTTTCGTTATTTTTTTGACCCTCAAAAATTTTGAAAAAATTTAAAATGATAATTTGATGAGTGTTTTAGATTGTGTCCAAAAATGACGATTTTTGGATGCATAGATTAGAAGTTATAAATTATAAATTTTATGAAAAAAGACTATTTTAAAAGTAAACCCTTATAACTCCTTGTGGTTAACTCCAAAATTGATAAAATTTTTATTGAGAGTACATGTATATAATAGCAGTATACTCTGTAAATTTCGGAATCTTTGGATAAAAGTACAGTTTATGATAAATGTCTAAATATTCGACAATTTTGGCCATATAAAAAATAGTAAATGAATTTTAAAAATTTTGAGAAAAATATATGTTCAATATGGGACTATATTATGCTAAATCTCAGAATTTTTTTTTTTTGGGACTGATTTGATATTTTCATGAAAATAGATTAGTTATAAATAAATGAATTAAATATGTTATGTGAAGTAAGAAAATTAAAAAATAGGATTTTATGGCTTGAGAATCCTATATAAGGTATATGCAGATTTTTGATGAGAGTTTTTATTATTGGTGATGAAATCTTATGGGTTTGGTACTTTAGGATGATTAAATGCATTAATTAGTAAAGTATAAACAACTAAAATAAATTATTTATAAGTTTAAGAAATGATTAAAATATTGTTATAATATTAATAATATTAGATTATAAGATTATTAAGTGATTTATAACATTTGAATTAAGGTGTTATGAAATTATTGATTTAAAATATTATTTAATGATTAATAATATTAGTAAATGAATTTAATATTATTATATAATGAATAATATTATTATCTTCGTTGAATATTCGTTGAAATATTATTTTCTGTTTAAATCATTTTTAATATAATATTATTCTTGAATTTTACTCCACAAAGCTGTATCATATTGACAATTTGGATATTATTAAATTATGGATAAATTAAATTATTAAAGTCTTTAAAAATATATCCTTTATCTCATGTGATCGATTCTTTATATCATTATCATCATTCTCATGTTTATATTGTGTTGAAAGTCATCTATGGCCAGTAATGCATAGGTGGACTTGGTATGATTATGACTAGGGATTATTCGGTATAATCATGACCGTAATATTACAAACGATGTGGTAAACGTCATCTTTAGCCCGTAGTGCATAGATGGACTTGATATGATTATGACCAGGGATTATTCGGTATAATCATGACCGTAATTGAAAACACGAATATCCTTGGCTCGTAGTGCATGGATAATTCGTGGTCGTGATACTATTAAGCTGAGTCTCAGCATTATTGGTTTTACAGTTGTATATCTTTGGCCTGTAGTGCAAAGATGGACTATTGGTTATTGGTTTTACAGTTGTATATCTTTGGCCTTCAGTGCAAAGATGGATTGTTGATTATTGGTTTTATAGTTGTATATCTTTGGCCTGAAGTGCAAAGATAGACTGTTGGTTATTAGTTTTACAGTTGTATATCTTTGGCCTGTAGTGCAAAGATGGACTGTTGGTTATTGGTTTTACAGTTGTATATCTTTGGCCTGTAGTGCAAAGATGGATTGTTGGTTATTGGTTTTACAGTTGTATATCTTTGGCATGTAGTGCAAAGTTGGACTGTTGATTTACTTGATTATAAATATGAATTGTGATTTAATTATAATCTGTGGTGGTTCAGGTGAAGACAGGTGATGAGGGTTCTCTTTGTCTTGAGTATCACCAAGAACTGTTGATGATTATTACAGGAATGAAATATTAACGATGGACTTTTAATCTAGTGGAGATAATAGACATTATGTTCTACTTGACTCTTTTAATGGATTGTTGATTCCGCTGCTATTATGGTTGGAAACTTTTATCTTCTACCATATATTCTAAATCTCTGATTTATTACTGATGTAGGCTATTGATAATTTAATTATCTTTAGTCATGATATTCCTTATTGGGCTATTTGAAATCACCCTTTTGCTTCACAATTCTTTTCAGGTAATAAGAGTGTAGCTGGGTCGAGTGGGGATAACAGAAAAATAGAACGGTGGTCTCTAGCTGTAGATATTCTCCCTAAGCAGTATAGAAAAGTATGTTGTATTTTATACATCATTCAGTAGTTATATTTGGTGAATCAAATAGGGTGAGGCAAACCCAACGTTGGAAGGATGTTTTGCCACTATCATACAAGATGTCTAATGACATGCGACTTCGTGTTATCATAAGACAGGGTTGTGCTCATCCACTTGCTGAGTATATCTACGAGCACTACCTATATAATCTTGGAGTTTGGATGAAATATAATTCTCAATTAAAGACAGTGGAGATAATTATAAGTTAAGAGAAGACTCACCATTGGAGAGAATATGATAGTAATCTTCTCATTTTTCTTTGGAGTCTATTGGGTCAACCAAGGATAATTCTGTGGGCATATGATATCTATCATAACCTAAATGCATGGCCTCCCATATAAGAAGGTTTCCTTGAGCACTTCTCAAAGATTTTAATTTTTAAAACAATTATTGACTGTACCTTTATGTAAGGTGCCATTGTGATGTGTTATTCAAGGTTGGTATGAGAGTTACAGTTGGTATATATTTGTATCAAAACTCACAACATATGTGTTGTTGTATTTTGCATGACAATTGTAGTAATAAAGTTGTAGTTATTTTCTGTACCATGTATTTGGCGACTCAGAATAGGTTGGATGGATTGGACCTATTTTGGGGGCGTCACAGGTTCCCTCTCATAAGTACTTCGTTCTGTTTTTAAGCTTGCAAGGTTCAACTCTAAGGATTGTTCATAAAATTAAAGCGAAACTCAAAATCTTGAAGTATTTTGTACGATTGTCACTTGAAAGGCGCGACTCATGTTCAGGGGGAAAATGTGGGCCCAAGTATAAATTAGGGTTCACATGCGACCTAAACAATTAAACGAAAGACGGAAAAGTCAGAAATAAATGAACAAGACGGAAATAGAACAAGACAAATAATAAATGAACAAAACACCTAAGGTTTTAGCCCTTTAGGGTTCGACTACCCCTAGGTGGTCCCACCTTTAGAAAAAATTTGACAACAACTTCCCCGATTGAACTTGATTTAAACTACCGAAACGAAACAAGGATAATATATGGAAAACGAGCGGAGAAGAAATAAGAAGTTGATGTATAGGGTTTGTGGCAAGGAAATCGTGCTTTGCTAGTTAGGGTTTCGTGTTGGCTGAGGAGGAGAGAAATCCATGAATAGTACGAAATTGATTGATTGATTGAAGAAGGGAGAAGAACAGGTGAATGATTACTCAAATGACACATGGCAGAACTCATAGAATTCGGAAACCTTGTTTGGGTAACAGGGATTCAGGGAGCCCTTTTGAGTGCTTCAGGTTGAGAGTGATTGTCCAAAAACTCTTAGAATCCAGAAACCTTGTTAGGGTAGCAGGGATTATAAGAGATTCAAGGTTCCAAGTCCAGCAAGAGGTCTTAACTCCAAAAGTCTAAAGTCCAAAAAGAGTCACCCCCTTCATAGAAAGGAAGGGGTATTTATAGAGTTTCCTGGAACTTAAGTAGTCACATGTCAGGCACATGTCTTTAGGGAACTTCTAGAAATACCCTTAGTCATTAGAATAATACCCATATCGTTCTAGCCACCAATCCAATCCCTCAATCAATTCTCAAAATAAGCCGCCTCCACGAGCCTTCTGCCTTGGGACACATGAAGGTTTCTCTCGGGTCTAGTACATTTATTTTTGGTTTTTCTGTCTTCATTCAATTAGGTCATGTGAACCTTAATTTGTACATTTAATGAGGTCGTGGAACCCTAATTATGCATTTAATTAAATTAGGTCATGTGAACCCTAATTTGCACTTGGGCCCATATTTGCTCCTTGTGCGAGAGTCGCGTTTCCAAAGAAACGATCGTGCAAGAATACTTCAAGCTTTTGAACGATTTCACGGGACTCCACTTTACAGGTCTTTGAAGACAAGGGTCTTTGAAGAGGGGACCCCTAGGAAGCCAAACCCTTAAGGTTAAACCCTAGGGAGGCAAACCTAGAAGGGCTCTTTCTTAAACATATTGGAAAATCTTTTAAAAGTCTTTCCATAGCTTACCCAATATTTGTTTCCTTTTTTTTTTTCTGGAAATTAAAATTTGGAAGATCATCAAATATTACCAAATGAAATTCAATCTAGTAAAATCTTTCTTTTGGTAAACTAAATCTTTCTTGTTTGTCAAATCAAATCTTAATTTTATTTTGGAAATAAAATTAAAATTTTCTTTATTTGATTTTGAAGACAATATCATTTCTTATCAATATTTTGAAATTTCCCTTTATTGGGAGGAAAATCAATTTTTTTTATATTTAGAAAATAATATCTTTATATATTCCTATTTAGAGATAAAATCAAATATACTTATCTTTTGGAAGCCAGATTGAATCCTTTCCCTAGTAGAAGAAGAGTGATTGTTTCCTTTTCTAGTGCAAGTATACTTTGGGGGACTATACATGTATTCATATATATGCATCTCCCAAGCTATTCATGCTTTAATTTTCGTCTTGCTTCATTTTGGATTTTCCCTCATCTTTCGAGCCAGGAAGATCATCAAGGGAGCAACAAGGAGACTTTCTTCAATCTGCGCGAGTGGTAACAAGGAGGATACCTCCCTATAGGGCTGAACCCTTGGGGCTCCATTCCTTCTCCTCGTCTTCGCTTTTCAATTTGCGTACTTGCATGTTTTATTTCGAATTTCTTTTAACTTGCTTCCTCTATTTCTCTTTTTTGTTTCAGGCAATTGTAGTCTTTCTTTGTTTTCTGGGCCCCATCACCTTGATCATATCTTGGTTTTTTTTCTCGTATATTATCAAAGAAAGATTATAATCTTCGCGTCGAAGAAGCATTCGTTCCAAGCAGTTAATTTGTGGAGCAACACGACCTCAAAGGTATAAAGGGGACAACCCCCTAGGTGACCGAAACCTATAGGGGGTCGAACCCTAGAGGCGGTTTTTTTTCTTTTCTTTTCAGGTACCTCCAATATTTCTTTTGTCTTCCGAGCCCCATTACATTGATTACATCTTGGATTTTTCCTTCGGATACTAAAGAAAGATTTGACGTTTTTTCAATGAAAACACGAAGGAAGAAAAATGCTCTGCAGCGAAACCACCCCAGGTGGCTGAACCCTAGGGGACCGAACCCTAGGGGGAAATCAACAATTAGATGGAAAAAATGAAGTCTAGGAGGAGTAGTTACTATTTTAATCATAACTTTTGATCCGTTTGGAGTTTCGGAGCCCATAATATATCAAAACGAAGATAGGGACGAGGCCTACAAAAATTATATCCTTTGGCCATGAAAGATATCGTTATAAGTCCAAAAAAGGCTCTAAAGTATGCTTCTAGGCTGTTTGAATTTTTTTCAGAAAATTTCGGGAATTTTTTTTCTTGTTTGATTGTGATTCCTAACTTTTCCTGACATTGTTTCTTCTTCTTTTCAGGTGTCTTTAAGCTTAAATCTCAGACTTTCTTCTTTGCCATGGTAAGCACTTTGAGCTCAAACACTTTCTTTGACATCATTTCTTTTCTTTTTTTATAGTTTTTATGATGAACTTTCCTTGCTTGTAGGCCCTTTCACCTGAATGCTCTGCAGAACCAAAAACTGCCCAGGAGTCCCCATTCATCACTGATTGGGGAAGGGCTCCCTTCTTCAGTTCTTTTGACACCTTCTGGGAGAAAGTTAAGAACTATGACCGTACATCTTTATCTCCACCAGAGAAAAAAGGCTTATTTCTATATGCCCCAACTTGCAGAGGTTGGAATGACTTCCCCCATGCCGATTTCATTCCCCGCATATGCATAGAGAAATAAGAGTACCCTTTCAGTTCCCTCCGCTTCCTGTCTAATTCATCTGGTCGCATTCAAGGATGGCAGGATTGGACCGAGATCCTTGGGAACGCTGATTATGTGGATATACTCAAGAGTACGGGCATATTTCATTGTGTTCAGCTATGTAGGGACCTACGTATTTAACAGGACCATAACGCCCTTACTATATTGATCTCACGATGGTGTTCCTCTACTTTCACATTCATCACTGCCTGGGGGGAATTCACCCCCACTCTAAAGGATGTCTATGCCCTCTATCAGTTAGTTCTCTTCTCTTTTTTTGTTTTTTTCATTAATTCTCATTTTTCTAAAATATATATTTATTTTGAGTTACATCTTATAGCATTCCCGTTGTTGCTTCGACCTCTTGCGGCCCTTCTAGCATGTCCACTAGAGATAACGACTGTGTTGCATACTTGATGGAAGCCTTCAAGAAATCTTTCCACTACATCTCCCGCTTCAAGGGCAATACACTCCTTTCGTACTTCGAGACCTCCAGCCGGCAAAAAAATTCTTGGTTATCTTAGGTACGCTACTTCTTCCGTGACTACAAGACTAACCAGTGGGATAGTTCTGTTCACGACAAATCTGTTCTTGCTCTCCGTGATAGACTTGTCCTTTTCTTCTGGCAGCTTATTTGGCTATGTGGTTGTCCCGCTTCCTCTTCCCCGGATCTCTCGTAGACAGTCCTTCTGTCCGTATGTTTAGTTTGGCAGCTCTATTATCTCGGGGCTCGGAGATTCCCCTTGATTCTCTCTTCTTAGGGACCTTATATCGTCGTTTAGACGAAACCACCGTTGCCTTAAAAGAATTTGTTGGGAGGTAATCACTTTATATATATATATATATATATATATATATATATATATATATATATATATATATATACGGTAAGGATCAAGAGCATTCTCCTTAAATAGCATTCTGCCTTAAATAGCATTCTTTTATCAAAACGACGTCATTTTGGAGGGACGCGGTGGTATTTTTGTAAATACCATGCTACCACGTATTTACAAAAATGCCACCGCGTCCTTCCAAAACGACGTAGTTTTAATAAAAGAATGCTATTTAAGGCGGAATGCTATTTAAGGAGAATGATTTTGATCCTGACCGTATATATATATATATATATATATATATATATATATATATATATATATATTATTAACTGTCTTTCAAACTGCACTTTTTCTTCTTTTTTTATCAACCTTTTTCTCATTTACCCAGGTATGACGTCAATTGCTTCATTCTATGCTCCTTTCTTCAGATCTTTCTTTTCGAACGTTTTTCGGGCTATTCCACTCTTGAACATCTTTCTAAGAAGAAAAAGAAGTTTTCTCCTCCTTTTTTTCATCACCTAACATCATCGCCCGCACAACACGTTGGATTGATCACTGATTTAGTCCTGACAGTACAAATTTGCGGCCTTTCCTTGATGATTATTCATGCTTCATTGGTCGTCCCTATACCATTATTTCAGGGGATTACGGTCATCTACCTCATTTTTACAAGCGCAAATTTCGCACCTACTCAAGTCTCAATAAATTGAGTGGTTATGCGCTGTCCTGGTTCATCTTCCTTCAGACCACATAGCCTCCCTATTTCATTAAAAATAATATTTTTGGCACTGTACTTTATTCCCCTCACAGGGTCATGACGCAATTCGAATTTGACCAGGAACGCCCTTTCGGTCACACCTGCCGGGGGAATTATGAGGCTGCTCTTCTCAACATCGTCTCTACCTTCCCCTCGTTTACATGGGCATTTCCAAGATTACCAAATAAACCTTAGCGGACGATATACTACTGGTGAGCGTAACTACTAGCAGATCAATCTTAAAAGATGGCAGGATGATACCTTGATTTGGTCAATGCCAGTTTCTATTCTGAAACGTCTCTAATAGGGCCGATTGCTGTGACGACCCCAAAATAGGTCCATTCCATCCAACTTATTTTGAATCGCCAAATACATGGTACAGAAAACAACTATAACTTTATTACAACAATTGTCGTGAAAAATACAACAACACATATATTGTGAGTTTTGATACAAATATATATACTAACTGTGACTCTTGACACCAACTTGGGTAGCACGTCACAATGACACCTTACATAAAGGTACAGTCAAAAATTATTTTAGAAATTAAAATCTTTGGGAAGTGCTCAATGAAACCTTCGTACATGGGAGGCTAAGTTATGATAGATATCATATGTCCACAGAATTATCCTTGGTTAACCTAATAGACCCCAAAGAAAAACGAGAAGATTACTATCATGCTCTTTTCAATGGTGAGTCTTCTCTTGACATATAACTATCTCCACTGTCTCCAGTTGAAAATTATATTTCAAATAAACTCCAAAATCATATAAGTAGTGCTCATAGATATACTCAGCAAATGGATGTGCACAACCCTGTCTTATGATAACACGAGGTTGTATGTCATTAGACATCTTGTATGATAGCGATAAAACACCCTTCCAAAGTTAGGTTCACCTCACCCTATTCGATTCACCAAATATAACTACTAAATGATGTATAAAATACAACACACTTTTCTATACTGTTTAGGAAAAACTTCCACCGCTAGAGACCACCGTTCTATTCCCCTGTTACCCCCGCTCGACCCAGCCACACTCTTATTACCTGAAAGGAATTGTAAAACAAAAGGGTGAGCTCAACTAGCCCAATAAAGAATATCATGACTAAAGATAAATAAATTATCAATATCCTTCAACAGTAATAAATCAGAGATTTAGAACATATGGTAGATGATAAAATTTTTCAACCATAGTTGCAGCAGAACGAGCAATCCATTAGAAGAGTCAAATAAACCATAAAGTTTATTATCTTCTCCATGTTAAAAATCTACCAACAATGTTTTATTCCTGTAACATCAATCAACAGTTCTGGTCCACAATCATATGAATAACTCATAATCATAATTGTGGTTCTAAATTTCTCTTCTCATCCAAGACGAAGATAATTTTCATCTCTTGTCTTTACCTGAAACATCAAAGATCATGGTTATACCAAATCACACTTCCTGTTCATAATCATACTGATAAATTCATCTTTGCACTACGGGCCAAAGATATTCGTCAACAGTTCATCTTTGCACTACTGGCCAAAGATATTCAACCACAGATCATCTTTCCACTACATGCCAAACATATTCAACAACAGATCATCTTTGCACTACAGGCCAAAGATATTTAACAACAGATCATCTTTGTACTACAGGCCAAAGATATTAATATCTCAAAGAAATATATAATCATTTCAGAATTTATATAAACAATAATTATAACCATGTTGATCAATTCACCTTTGCACTTAAGCTAAAGATATTCAATTATAAATTCAATGGTCATGATCATACCAGTCAACAATTCAACTTTGCACTACTGGCCAAAGAGAACTCATAGTCACGATAATACCAATAATCTATCCATCTTTACACTTAAGTCAAAGAGAAATTTCTTCACTAGGATTATAAAAATGTTATATATGATAATAAAAATAATATGATCAAAAAACAGATTTAATTTCAGGAGTAAAATTCATAAATCAACGATAATTTAGTCAAGAAAAGAAACCAATTTTATCGTGAATAGTAACTCGTGAATAGTAACCCCGACATAAAAAAAGTAGAAATTCTATAATAAAATTCATACCAATATTTTGGTATAATGATATTGAAAGAATAACATTTTTTAAACTTATAAATAATTTATTTTAATTGTTTACACTTTACTAAATAATGCTTTTAATTATCCTAAAATGCTAAACTCATAAGATTTCATCACCAATAACCAAAATCTTCATCAAAAATCTGCATATACCTCATTTAGGATTCTCAAGTCATAAAATCCTATTTTCTAATTTTCTTACTTCGCATAACATATTTAATTCATTTACTCATAATTAGTCTATTTTCATGAAAAATACCAAATCAGTCCTAAAAATATTTTTTTTCTGGGATTTAGCAGAATATAGTCCCATATTGAACATATATTTTTCCAAGAATTTTTAAAATTCATTTACTATTTTTCATATGGCCAAAATTATTGAATATTTAGACATTTATCATAAACTGTACTTTTGTCTAAAAATTCCGAAATTTACAAAGTATACTTCTGTTATATACATGTACTCCCAATAAAAATTTCACTAATTTTGGAGTTAACCATAAGGAGTTATAAGAGTTTACTTTTAAAATAGTATTTTCCCATAAAATTCATAACTCTTAATCTATATATCCAACAGTGTATTTTAACCACCGGATATTCCAACAGTGTTAACGGTAACGATTACGCCATTATTTATAAAAATTTAAATTTGTTATTTTCTTCATCCGACAGTTATTTTGTTATGGGGCCCACAAATGGCTGTGCTGTCGTACGAATATTCCACGACAGAAAGAATATTCCACGTCCAAACGAATATTTCCCGACAACAATGAATATTTTAGAACCACTTGCTTATTTTGAAAAATTTGCACATTTCACCCATAACCAAAGTATTATATCAAATTAACACCATATTATTCACAATAATAATTAGAGAAAATTCGATTTTATTCATTAAAAAGTTGGGGTCTTACAACCTTCCCTCCTTATAAAATTTCGTCCTCAAAATTTACGTACCTGGTATTTCGAAGAGTTGAAAATACCTTACTTTCATTTCAGATTCTGTAAGACCCCAACTTTTATAAATAAAGATAAATTTTCTATAAATATCATTTTTGAATATTATGGAGTTAATTTGACATAATGTTATAGTTGTGGGTAATATTTATAAATTTTACAAAGTACGCAAGTTATTATATAATATTCGATTGGTCGGGGAATATTCGTTTTAACAGGAAATATTATTCGTACAACGGCACAATCATTGGTGGACCTCACAACGGAATTATTGTCGGATTGAGAAAACGACAAAAATATTTTATTAAAAATAACGGCGGAAGTTTTACCATTGATACTGTTGAACTACTCGGTAGTAAAAGTACAGTAATACGTGTGGTTGCATAGTAGCACACGATATTGATTATTAATGCTTATGTGAGAAGTCACTTAGTTTGATTCAATTATTGTCAGTTAATAATATGAATTATTTAGCGGTAATGACGTTTTGTTTTATTCGTATTATTAGCGTAATAAAACAGAAACATCTTTTTATATAAAACAAAATACTTTATTAAAGTTATTCTATAAATAGAATATATTATATTTTATTTAAAAGATTTTTCTTTAAATATGGACCGTCAGATTAAAGTAATCAATCTGGACCGTTCATGAATTAGTTACTATGCATTCTATTTTTCTATAAATAGCAGCACATTCCTTCATTATTTCTTACGAATTCACTGAACTCTAGAGAGAGAAACTATAGAGAGAGAGAAGAAGAGTATTCTACTACTTAACTACTTCCTTATTTCAGTTCTTCTTTAAAACGGTAAGGGGTGTTATTCTTTCTTATTCATGAAGAGAACTTTTGTTATTCCATTTCTTATTATTCTGTTGGAATAACTTGTATACGCGGTCTACCCTATACTTGGTGACATTCTTTTATTATTCTGTTGGAACATCCTGTCCATGTGTTTTACATCGGACCTGGTTCCGTCTTTATTATTATTCGGTTGGAACATCCTATCTGTGTGTTTTGCACCGGACCTAGTTCCGTCTTTATTATTATTCTGTTGGAACATCCTGTCTGTGTGTTTTGCACCGGACCTGGTTCCGTCTTTGTTATTATTTTGTTGGAACATCATGTCTGTGTGTTTTACACCAGACCTGGTTCCGTCTTTATTATTATTCTGTTGGAACATCCTGTCTATGTGTTTTACACCGGACCTGGTTCCGTCTTTATTATTATTCTGTTGGAATATTCTGTCTGTGCGTTTTACGCCAGACCTGGTTCTATTATTTATTATTCTGTGGGAATAACCTGTCTGTGCGGTCTATCGCATGCATGGTGATTTCTTTTGTTATTCCATTCTTTATTATATTCAGTTGGTTAAGTTTTGACTTCTATATTCCATGAAATTTGTGGAATATCCTTGATAATTGCGTTTCATCCAGTATCTTTTCATGAAAATATTCTTCTAAGCATTCTTGAATTTTACTCCACAAAGCAGTATCATGTTGACAATTTGGACGTTGTTAATTCTTGGATAAATTAATTCTTGAACTTATTTTATTGAATTCTTATATCATTGTCATCAGCCTCATGTTTATAAAATGTTAAAAGTCATCTGTGGCCTGTAGTGCATAGATGGACTTGGTATGATTATGACAAGGGATTATTCGGTATAATCATGATCGTAATGTTACAAATGATGTGGTAAAAGTCCTCATTGGCCCGTAGTGCGTTGATGGACAGTTGTTGGCATGATCATGACCATTAATGAATACACGAATATCCTTGGCCGTAGTGCAGGGGTGATTCAATGATGTAGATTATTTTATTAAGCTGAGTCCCAGCGATCACAGTGTTGAAAAACCTTTTAAATCATAAAAGATAGTAGAGTTTATTTTCTACTTGACTCTTTTAATGGATTGCTTGTTCTGCTGCAGTTAAACTTGATGTCTATTATATTTTATCAGTTTAACATTGTTGAAGGCTAATGATAATTTATTCTGCATTATCTTAGTCATAATATTTCTTACTGGGCTAGTTGAGCTCACCCTTTCTTTCACTGTTCTCTTCAAGAAATGAGAACGTAGCTGGGCAAGTCGAGGAACGGAGTGATGGTCTGAATGATATTATTAGTTAGTAGTCCTCACTATTCTATGTAATGGTGTGTTAATAAATGTAATGAGGACTCCTTTTGAGTATGAATACTCTCTAGAAGATAATATTTGTATTCAAACTCACAGTTTATGTTTTGTCGTATTGTACACGACAGTTGTATTAGTAAGTTATATTTGTATTCTGTACTATGTATCTGACGATCCAAGATGGGTGATGTATACCTAATTTTGGGGGCACCACAGTTGGTATCAGAGCTTAGGGATATGATCCCTGGCTAAGATGTGACAATAAAACTAGGAGGGGAGAGACGGGAAATTCCTTCGCTAGTATGACCTACCTAAGTTTATTTGCATGATATTTTATTGGTCGGTCAGAATATAAGGATAATATATGACATATCAATTAACTTTTGTTTTGTGGCAGTATCTGAAAATAGCATCTGAGAATGTTGAGAATAGCAATGGAGCACAGACGACTGTTGATTCACTACATATCAATAATCAGGATAATGTGCATCAGGAAGGTGACAATCCTCATGCAAACAACAACACTGACCAGATGATGAATGATGGAAGGTTCAGAAGCTTTATGCAGTTCATGCAACAGCAGGCGAGAGTGGCTCTTGTCCAAAATATAGGTGGAAATACTAAAAACTCTCGGACAGTCACCGCTAAACAGTTCAAGGAGCTGGGACCACCGGAGTTTAAGGGAGAGCCAAAACCACTTATAGCAGAAACATGGATAAAGCAGATCACCAAGATATTTGATGTCTTGGGATGCTCTGAGGAGCAAAAGGTTCCCTTTGCCGCCTTTATGTTGCGAGGAGAGGCAGATTACTGGTGGGAATCGATTAAGCGTACTCAACCCGCCGCACTGAAGATGTCTTGGGAGAAGTTCCAAGAGCTGTTCAATGACAAATACTTTTCCGAAAGTGTTCGTCACATGAATGAGGTGGAGTTTATCAAATTAGAGCAAATAATATGACCGTGTCGCAGTATGAGGCTAAATTTGCTGAGTTATCCCGGTTTGCGTCCCACTTGGTGGATAATGAAGAGCAAATGACGCGAATATTTTTGCGAGGTTTGAAACCTGAGATACGTCAACATCTTATTTCTCATAAACTGTGTTTGTATTCAGATGTTGTAAATAGAGCTCAGTTAGTGGAGCGCGATAACGAGTCAACGCAATCAAAAGAGAGCAGTCGGCAAAATGATAATAACAGTGAGAGCAGTCATCGAAGCGGTGACAACAAGCGTGGAGGAAATCAACAGGCCAGAAATGGTAATCACTTCGGTGGTAATCAGGGCTAAAACAATAAGAATGGTCATTTCAAGAAGAGGAGATTCAACAATGATGGAAAGACATCAGCACCAGCACCCGTTGTTAAGGAAGGAGAACGACCACCTATCATATGTTTCAAATGCGGAGGGGAGGGGCACATCAGTACAAACTGCGCAATGCCATCTAAAACATGTTATAATTGTGGAAGAGAAGGTCATTTAGCTCGATTTTGTCGCTTATAAAAAACAAGTTCAGCCAAGATGGAGACACTAAAGGCCGTCCCAGAAAATTCAAAACCGGTAGTGCAAGGGAGAGAATTTGTTGTAACCTCCCAGAAAGCAAGGAACCCGAATGAGGTCATCACGGGTAAGCTTATCATAAACTCTAACGAAGTCTTTACTTTATTTGATACCGGTTCTACCCATTCTTTTATTTCTCCTACTTGCGCTCATCGATTAAATTTGACTCCGGAAAAATTAGACTTTGATTTATCGGTTGAAACTTTATTGGGAGAAACCTTCATTACATCCACGGTTTATAAGTCTTGTTTGGTTCAAGTTGGTACCCACACATTACCTGTCGATCTGATTTCATTAAAAATACTTGCATTTGACGTGATTCTAGGGATTGATTGGTTAACTACTCATCATACAAAAATTGATTGTTTTCGTAAGGTTATTAGCTTTCATATTCCTAATCGACCTATTATGCGAATTCAAGCAACCAAACCATTAAAATCAATCGCTGTCATCTCAAGCCATAAAGCTATTCGTTTATTGAAAAATGGATGTCAAGCTTTCTTAGCTCATTTCACGGATCTAAACAAAAATACGTCAGTTTTGAATGATATTTCTGTTGTTAATAAATTCCTTGACGTATTCCCTAAAGAACTTCCCGGCCTACCCCCAAAGCGTGAAATTGAATTTTGTATCGACCTTGAACCCAGTACAAAACCCATTTTCAAAGCTCCATATCGAATGGCTCCTATTGAACTTCAGGAGTTAAAGATGCAACTGCAGGAATTGTTAGACATTGGCTTTATTCGTCCTAGTACTTCTCCTTGGAGTGCTCCTGTGCTATTCGTGAAGAAGAAAGATGGAAGTATGTGACTTTGTATTGATTATCAGGAGTTGAATCATGTCACCATCAAAAACAGGTACCCATTGCCACGTATTGATGACCTGTTTGACTAGTTGCAAGGAGCACAATTCTTTTCAAAGATCGATCCTCGTTCTGGATATCATCAGCTGAAGGTTAGAACTGAGGATATTCCAAAGACGGCTTTCAGAACTCGGTACGGGCATTATGAATTCCTAGTCATGTCCTTTGGGTTGACTAATGCTCCTGTTGCCTTCATGGATATGATGAACCAGGTATTCAAGAAATATTTGGATCACTTTGTGGTCGTCTTTATTGATGACATCCTTATTTATTCCAAAAGCCATGAGCAACACTTGAGGCTGGTACTCTAAAAGCTTCGTGAATACAAACTTTATGCCAAGTTGAAGAAATGTGAGTTTTGATTGGAGGAGGTAGCATTCCTTGGGCACGTAGTATCAAGTCGTGGAATATCGGTTGACCCGGCAAAGATTGAAGCTATTCAAAGCTGGGAGCAACCTAAATCAGTGACCGAAGTACGTAGCTTTCTTGGTTTAGCTGGTTATTATCGGAGATTCGTGGAAGGATTTTCTCGAATCGCTACTCCATTAACTCAGCTGACTCGGAAAGATACAAAGTTCGGTTGGAGCGAAGAATGTGAGAAGAGTTTTCAAGAACTCAAGAGGAGACTCATTTCAGCACCTGTTCTAACAATACCATCTGACTCGGAGGGATTTGTCATCTACAGTGATGCTTCGAGCAAAGGGTTGGGATGCGTTCTCATGCAACATGGAAAAGTCATAGCCTATGCATCAAGACAACTCAAGGAATATGAGAGGAATTATCCTACTCATGATCTAGAGTTGGCAGCTGTTGTCTTTGCACTTAAAATTTGGAGGCATTACTTGTATGGGGAGAAGGTGGAGATCTTTACGGATCATAAAAGCCTCAAATATTTCTTCACTCAAAAGGAACTCAACATGCGACAACGACGTTGGCTTGAACTGTTGAAAGATTATGATCATACCATTCAATACCATCCTGGAAAAGCGAACGTGGTAGCTGACGCATTGAGTAGAAGATCATATGCAAGTACGAGTGCGATATTGTCAACACAAAGGCCCATTTTGTGTGACTTGCAAAGGATGGAGATAGAGTTAAAGACTCCAGGGACCCATGTGATGATGGCGAATATACGAGTAGAACCAACTTTAATCGATAAAGTTAAAGCTGCTCAAGCTACAGACCTGGAGCTGATGCGTATGAGGAAGAAAGTGCAAGAAGGTGCTATGCCGGAAGCAAGAATCGATGAAGAAGGAATACTTCGAGTCAACTCCAGACTTTGTGTTCCTAACAACCCTGATTTAAAGTATGAAATCATGATGGAGGCGCACAACACACCGTTTGCAATCCATCCTGGAAGTACCAAAATGTATCATGATCTTCGTCATACATTTTGGTGGAGCAATATGAAGAGAGAGATAGCGTTGTTTATCTCAAGGTGTCTAACTTGTCAACGAGTCAAAGCGGAGCATCAAGTACCAAAAGGTCCATTGCAACCACTTGAAATTCCAGAATGGAAGTGGGAGCACATTACCATGGATTTCGTTACCGGTCTTCCTAAGGTTTCTCAAGGTATTGATGCGATTTGGGTCATTGTTGATAGATTGACCAAGTCTGCTCATTTCTTACCGATACGAGAAACTTATACACTTGAACGTCTTGCTCGTATGTACATAAACGAGATTGTAAGACTGCATGGTATGCCAGTATCCATAGTTTCTGATCGAGACCCAAGATTCACTTCACGATTTTGGGTTAGTTTACAAAAAGCTATGGGCACAGATTTACGATTTAGTTCGGCATATCATCCTCAGACGGACGGACAATCAGAGAGGACTATTCAAACTCTAGAAGATTTATTAAGACTCTGTGTCCTTGACTTCAAGGGAAGTTGGGACAAGTTCTTACCATTGGTGGAGTTTTCCTACAACAACAGTTATCAAGCAAGTATTGGCATGGCTCCATTCGAAGCATTGTATGGAAGAAAATGTCGTTCTCCAGTATGCTGGGATGAGGTGGGTGAAGCAACGTTGTTGGGACCGGAGTTGGTACGTATGACTACAGAAAAGATTCAAACGATCCGACAACGTATAAAAACCTCACAAGATCGACAAAAGAGTTATGTTGATCTTCATCGAAAGGACGTGAAATTTGATGTAGGAGATCATGTGTTCTTACGTGTTGCTCCATGGAAAGGAGTTACGAGATTTGGAAAGAGAGGAAAGCTCAATCCTCGATTCATCGGTCCATTTTTAATCCTCGATCGAGTAGGAACTGTGGCTTATAGACTCGCTTTACCGCCAAGTATGTCTCGTGTTCATAACGTTTTTCACATATCCATGTTACGCAAATATGTGAAAGACCCGAACCACATTATTGAGTTAGAACCGGACGAAATAGCGGAGGATTTGACGTATGAAGAAGTTCCTGTTCAAATCTTGGATAAGAAGGAACATATTCTACGCTCCAAGGTTATACCTCAAGTCAAAGTTTTGTGGAGAAACCACGATGTTGAGGAAATGACTTGGGAGTTAGAATCTGAAATGAAATCAAGGTATCCTTACCTCTTCGACATACCAGGTACGTACCCTAATTTCGAGGGCGAAATTTCATAAGAAGGGGAGGTTGTAAGACCCCAACTTTTATAAATAAAGATGAATTTTCTATAAATATCATTTTTGAATATTATGGAGTTAATTTGATATAATGTTATAGTTGTGGGTAATATTTATAAATTTTGCAAAGTACGCAAGTTGTTATATAATATTCGATTGGTCGGGGAATATTCGTTTTAACAGGGAATATATTCGTACAACGGCACAATCATTGGTGGACCCCACAACGGAATTATTGTCGGATTGAGAAAACGACAAAAATATTTTATTAAAAATAACGGCGGAAGTTTTACCATTGATACTGTTGAACTACTCGGTAGTAAAAGTACAGTAATACGTGTGGTTGCATAGTAGCACACGGTATTGATTATTAATGCTTATGTGAGAAGTCACTCAGTTTGATTCAATTATTGTCAGTTAATAATATGAATTATTTAGCGATAATGACGTTTTGTTTTATTCGTATTATTAACGTAATAAAACAGAAACATCTTTTTATATAAAACAAAATACTTTATTAAAGTTATTCTATAAATAGAATATATTATATTTTATTTAAAAGATTTTTCTTTAAATATGGACCGTCAGATTAAAGTAATCAATCTGGACCGTTCATGGATTAGTTACTATGCATTCTATTTTTTTATAAATAGCAGCACATTCCTTCATTATTTCTTACGAATTCACTGAACTCTAGAGAGAGAAACTATAGAGAGAGAGAAGAAGAGTATTCTACTACTTAACTACTTCCTTATTTCAGCTCTTCTTTAAAACGGTAAGGGGTGTTATTCTTTCTTATTCATGAAGAGAACTTTTGTTATTCCATTTCTTATTATTCTGCTGGAATAACCTGTATACACGGTCTACCCTATACTTGGTGACATTCTTTTATTGTTCTGTTGGAACATCCTGTCCGTGTGTTTTACACCGGACCTGGTTCCGTCTTTATTATTATTCTGTTGGAACATCCTGTCTGTGTGTTTTGCACCGGACCTGGTTCCGTCTTTATTATTATTCTGTTGGAACATCCTGTCTGTGTGTTTTGCACCGGACCTGGTTCCGTTTTTGTTATTATTTTGTTGGAACATCCTGTCTGTGTGTTTTACACTGGACCTGGTTCCGTCTTTGTTATTATTCTGTTGGAACATCATGTCTGTGTGTTTTACACCGGACCTGGTTCCGTCTTTATTATTATTCTGTTGGAACATCCTGTCTGTGTGTTTTATACCGGACCTGGTTCCGTCTTTATTATTATTCTGTTGGAATATCCTGTCTGTGCGTTTTACGCCAGACCTGGTTCCATTATTTATTATTCTGTGGGAATAACCTGTCTGTGCGGTCTATCGCATGCATGGTGATTTCTTTTGTTATTCCATTCTTTATTATACTCAGTTGGTTAAGTTTTGACTTCTATACTCCATGAAATTTGTGGAATATCCTTGATAATTGCGTTTCATCCAGTATCTTTTCATGAAAATATTCTTCTAAGCATTCTTGAATTTTACTCCACAAAGCAGTATCATGTTGACAATTTGGACGTTGTTAATTCTTGGATAAATTAATTCTTGAACTTATTTTATTGAATTCTTATATCATTGTCATCATCCTCATGTTTATAAAATGTTAAAAGTCATCTGTGGCCTGTAGTGCATAGATGGACTTGGTATGATTATGACCAGGGATTATTCGGTATAATCATGACCGTAATGTTACAAATGATATTGTAAAAGTCCTCATTGGCCCGTAGTACGTTGATGGATAGTCGTTGGCATGATCATGACCATTAATGAATACACGAATATCCTTGGCCGTAGTGTAGGGGTGATTCGATGATGTGGATTATTTTATTAAGCTGAGTCCCGACGATCACAGTGTTGAAAAACCTTTTAAATCATAAAAGATAGTAGATTTTATTTTCTACTTGACTCTTTTAATGGTTTGCTTGTTCCGCTGAAGTTAAACTTGATGTCTATTATATTTTATCAGTTTAACATTGTTTAAGGCTAATGATAATTTATTCTGCATTATCTTAGTCATAATATTTCCTACTAGGCTAGTTGAGCTCACCCTTTCTTTCACTGTTCTCTTCAGGAAATGAGAACGTAGCTGGGGCAAGTCGGGGAACGGAGTGATGGTCCGAATGATAGTATTAGTTAGTAGTCCTCACTATTCTATGTAATGGTATGTTAATAAATGTAATGAGGACTCCTTTTGAGTATGAATACTCTCTAGAAGATAATATTTGTATTAAACTCACAGTTTATGTTTTGTCGTATTGTACACGATAGTTGTATTAGTATTCTGTACTATGTATCTGACGACCCAAGATGGGTGATGTATACCTAATTTTGGGGGCGTCACAGATTCTATCTCCCCGGTCATCATGATTTCTCCATTGCTCATCTCCTGTGATAACTTCATTTGGGTTCCTCACTTGTTGGGAAGTCATGACAACCGCTCTCCCTTAAACTACCCGACTTTGACTTGTCTGGGGCAGCATTTGGTGTTATCACTACCGTTAGAATATACTTTTCTATAGGACATATTCCACCCTCAACTGCTTCTCCATACTCCTGATTCATGATCTGAATCATCAATTTTCGATCCATATCGAATTGAGGTTGACCGCTTTGTACAGGATAATTCAAAACTCAATGTTGGGTTCTCCCAATTACTGTCCAAAAAGAGAAATACATATCAACTATTTTAGCCTTCTTAGATCGGACATCTCTTTCCACAACATCAATGCGTCGTGCGGCTTTTACCCATGCATCACTCACTCTCACTCGTTCAGTTGTTTCTTCTTTTAGTTCAGATTCCAGCTTTATCATCTTATACTCTGCCAAAGAATGCTTCCGTTCAAGCATCACATATCGGGTAACACAAGCTTGAATCGTTGCATCCTTTTGCTTCACGACCGCCTGCCGCTTTTTAGCCTGCTCTTCTAACTCATGAATACGATTTTGCAATTCCACATTTCGATCATAAAATTCTTCTAATAAATTCCCCTCAGGTTCCTTTTCTTCCTTACTCTCAGCTGCTACCTCTACCCCTAGCTCGGGTGCAACTATTAATTCTTCCCTTACCACAAGAATATCTCTAATTGCTTCTTCGCCTGACATCACATTATCATGGTTGGTGATTAGAGGTATCCCTACAGTCTCATTCACTCCATTGTTAACATTCTCAGCTGCCATTCTCAAATACTGCCATAAAATAAGGGTTAATTAAACAAATTAACGTATCACATAATATCCGTATATTATGACCGACCAACAAATAAGCTTAGGTAGGACACACTAGCGAAGGATTACTCATCTCTCCCCTCCTAGTTCTATTTCCCGATCTCCGCCAGAGACCATATCCCTAAGCTCTGATACCAACTGTGACGACCCCAAAATAGGTTCATTCCATCCAACCTATTCCGGGTCGCCAAATACATGGTACAGAAAACAACTACAACTTTATTACAACAATTGTCGTACAAAATACAACAACACATAAATTGTGAGTTTTGATACAAATATATATACCAATTGTGACTCTTGACACCAACTTGGGTAGCACGTCACAATGACACCTTACATAAAGGTGCAGTCAAAAATTGTTTTATAAATTAAAATCTTTGGAAAGCGCTAAAGGAAACCTTCGTACATGAGAGGCTATGTTATGATAGATATCATATGTCCACAGAATTATCCTTGGTTGATCCAATAGACCCCAAAGAAAAATGAGAAGATTACTATCATGCTCTTTCCAATGGTGTGTCTTCTCTTGACATATAACTATCTCCACTGTCTCCAGTTGAAAATTATATTTCAAATAAACTCCAAAATCATATAGGTAGTGCTCATAGATATACTCAGCAAGTGGATGTGCACAACTCTGTCTTATGATAACACGAGGTTGTATGTCATTAGACATCTTGTATGATAGCGATAAAACACCCATCCAAAGTTGGGTTCACCTCACCCTATTCGATTCACCAAATATAACTACTAAATGATGTATAAAATACAACACACTTTTTTATACTGTTTAGGGAGAACTTCCACCGCTAGAGACCACCGTTCTATTCTCCTGTTACCCCCGCTCGACCCAGCTACACTCTTATTACCTGAAAGGAATTGTGAAGGAAAAGGGTGAGCTCAACTAGCCCAATAAAGAATATCATGACTAAAGATAAATAAATTATCAGTAGCCTTCAACAGTAATAAATCAGAGATTTAGAACATATGGTAGATGATAAAATTTTTCAACCATAGTTACAGCGGAACGAGCAATCCATTAGAAGAGTCAAATAGACCATAAAGTTTATTATCTTCTCCATGTTAAAAATTCACCAACAATATTTTATTCTTGTAACATCAATCAACAGTTCTGGTCCACAATCATATGAATAACTCATAATCATAATTGTGGTTCTAAATTCCTCTTCTCATCCAAGACGAAGATAATTTTCATCTCCTGTTTTTACCTGAAACATCAAAGATCATGGTTATACCAAATCACACTTCTTGTACATAATCATACTGATAAATTCATCCTTGCACTACGGGCCAAAGATATTCGTCAACAGTTCATCTTTGTACTACTGGCCAAAGATATTCAACCACAGATCATCTTTGCACTACATGCCAAACATATTCAACAACAGATCATCTTTGCACTACAAGCCAAAGATATTCAATAACAGATCATCTTTGCACTACAGGCAAGAGATATTAATATCTCAAAAAAATATATAATCATTTCAGAATTTATATAAACAATAATTATAACCATGTTGATCAATTCACCTTTGCACTTAAGCTAAAGATATTCAATTATAAATTCAATGGTCATGATCATACCAGTCAACAATTCAACTTTGCACTACTGGCCAAAGAGAACTCATAGTCACGATCATACCAATAATATACCCATCTTTACACTCAAGTCAAAGAGAAATTTCTTCACTAGGATTATAAAAATGTTATATATGATAATAAAAATAATATGATCAAAACACGGATTTAATTTCAAGAGTAAAATTCATAAATCAACGATAATTTGGTAAGAAAAAGAAACCAATTTTGTCGTGAATATTAACTTGTGAATAGTAACTCATGAATAGTAATCCCGACATGAAAAAGGTATAAATTTCATAATAAAATCCATACCAATATTTTGGTATAATGATATTGAAAGAATAACATTTCTTAAATTTATAAATAATTTATTTTAATTGTTTACACTTTATTAAATAATGCATTTAATCATCCTAAAATGCTAAACTCATAAGATTTCATCACCAATAACCAAAACCTTCATCAAAAATCTGCATATACCTCATATAGGATTCTCAAGCCATAAAATCCTATTTTCTAATTTTCTTACTTCGCATAACATATTTAATTCATTTACTCATAACTAGTCTAATTTCATGAAAAATACCAAATCAGTCCCAAAAATATTTTTTTCTGAAATTTAGCAGAATATAGTCCCATATTGAACATATATTTTTTCCAGAATTTTTAAAATTTATTTACTATTTTTCATATGGCCAAAATTACCGAATATTTAGACATTTATCATAAACTGTACTTTTGTCCAAAAATTCCGAAATTTACAGAGTATACTTCTGTTATATACATGTACTCCCAATAAAAATTTCACTAATTTTAGAGTTAACCATAAGGAGTTATAAGGGTTTAATTTTAAAATATTCTTTTCCCATAAAATTCATAACTCTTAATCTATACATCCAAAAATTGTCATTTTTGGACACAATCTAGAAAACTCATCAAATTATTATTCTAATTTTTTCCAGAATTTTTGAAGGTTAGAAAAATTACGAAACTGAAAAATATATCAACCCTTAAAATCCCTTACCTCAAAAGAGCAGTACTTTTGATTGGAATAGCGGTATAAGGCTGAAAGAAACTTGTACTGAATAGCAACTCTCAAAGTATCTAAATACTCACAAAATATACTCGATAATATAGAGAAAGAAAGAGAGAAAGCTTATGTTTCTGGTGTGATTTTTAATTCTAACTTAGCTATCTATTTATAGGAAAATGTTAGCACGCTGAAACAGACTTGACCTGCTACCTGATGGCTTTACCTGCTACTATTGCCACCCACCACATTTGAAATAAAATTTAGCACATTTATTCACCAACGACAAGTGGGGCCCACTCAATTCTAGAATTTTCTACCAAAATTATTTATAAACCTAATTTCTGAATCAGTCACCTTTTAAAATTCATAACAAATCATACGTTCATTTTTTACAGTTCAAAATTTATGGACATATACTCAACTTATATATGTATAACATATCCAAAAATCACAACGATCCAACGGTCGGATTAAAAAATATAACTCACGCAATATAGCTCAAGAACACTGGTTTGATCTAATAATACCTCCAATATGACAAAATACTGATAAAACACCTCAACATTAATTCCTTCATTTATAACCACATAAATTATTCCATCATTTATATCCATATAAAATAAATATTTTCTTATCATATAAATCAATAATTAATTATTCGCAAATAATATTACAGAATCACAATTATGACAACCAAGCAGTTCCCAGGAAAGAGGGAGCTTTCCGATAAGGATTTCTCCTTACTGGCGCGCAATTAGGCGACCAAACCTCTCATTAACAGAACTTTCTAGATATTGCCAATAATGTTATCTCATAATATTATTCATATAATATGAATTATTGATCCGATAATGGGAAATACTGTGCAGTGACAATTATTGAACAACAATAATATAAAATATCAACGTAGCAATTATTGAACCAATAAAATAAAATATTGAACAGTAATTACTGTAACAATTATTGAGTAGTGCCTTCTTACGTAAGAATTAATAATTCAAAAATACTGTATAAAATCGTGTGCTACTGTGCAACTACACGTATTACTGTATTTTAACCACCAGGTATTCTAACAGTGTTAACGGTAACGATTACGCCGTTATTTATAAAAATTCAAATTTATCGTTTTCTTCATCCGACAGTTATTCTGTTATGGGGACCACAAATGGCTGCGCCATCGTACGAATATTCTCCGATAGAAAGAATATTCTACGACCAAACGAATATTCCCCGACAACAATGAATATTTTATAACCACTTGTTTATTTTAAAAAATTTGCACATTTCACCCATAACCAAAGTATTATATCAAATTAACACCATATTATTCACAATAATAAATAGAGAAAATTCGATTTTATTCATTAAAAAGTTGGGGTCTTACAATTGCTATATTCTCCTAAGACCAATGTCCACTCAGCACTTTGTCCAGTCAATAATCGGTTTTGTGACACCCCCAAAATAGGTCCATACAACCAATTCTGAGTCGTCAAATACATGGTACAGAATTTAAATACAAACTTTATTTATACAATTATTAACTGTCGTGTAAAATACGATAAAACATAAGTTGTGAGTTTTAATATAAATATTGTCTCGTAGAAAATATCCAAACTCAAATAAAGTTCTCATTACAATTATTATCACACTATTTTATTGAATAATGAGGACAACTATAGCAACCATCTTGGACCATCACTCCATTCTCCGACTAGTCCCAGCTATATTCTCATTTCCTGAAGAGAACAATATTATGAAAGAAAAGGGTGAGCTCAACTAGCCCAGTAAAGAATATTATGACTAAGATAATGCAGAATAAATTATCATTAGTCCTCAACAGAGAGAAATCTGATAGAATACAATAGACAATAAATTTTAGATCAACAACTGCAGCAAAAATAACAATCCATTAGAAGAGTCAAGTAGAGCATGATGTCTACTATCTTCTTTGTTTTAAAATTCCATCATCAATATTTTATTCCTATACACCAATCAATAATTATTTCCAATCAACGAATTATCTATGTACTACAGACTAAAGATAATCGTTAACATCACTAATGGTCATGACCATGCCAAACAACTGTCCATCTATACACTACGGGCCAAAGATGACTTTCACCACATCATTTGTCTATAACATTACAGGTCATGATTATACTAATACACGATTTCTGATCATAATCATACCAATCAACAGTCCATCTATGCATTACGGGCCAAAGATGACTTTCAGCACAATATAAGCATGATGATGATGATAATGATATAAAGAATCAATCAAGTGAGATCAATGATAAATATTAGAGATTTATAATTCAATTTATTTAGAGTTTAAGAATGTCCAAATTGTCAACATGATAATTAATTGTGGAATAAAATTGAAGAATAATATTCATGTATCAAAAATAATTTGAACAAAAAAGAAACCAATTTTATCGTGAGTAGTACCCCAAGTGAATAGTACTATATGAATAGTAACCCGTGAATAATACTCCGAATGAAAATATTAAAATTTAATTAGAAAGTTTAGACCAATATTCCAGTGAAATGATACTAGATGAAGCGCAAAACTCAAGGATATTCTACTAATTTTATAGATTATAGAAGCAATACTTATCAAATTAAGTATAAATTTAAGAATATGAAACGAAATAATATCACTTACATATATAGAGTATGGAAGAAAATAATATTCCTTACGAATATTGAACAAAAATAATATCTCTTACCTTAGTAGGAGACTAAATTTGACTGGTATAGCAGAGATATTCTTGAGAAAATCTTGTACTATTAGTAACACTCAAAGTATTCTTATAGTAGAAAGAAATACGCACAATATTATAGAAGAAGAATTCTCTAATTCTGGTGTGATTTTTATTTCTTAACTAACCAACCTATTTATAGGAGAATGGTAGGACACTCACGTATGAACAGAAACGAATTCACGGGAATTCGGCTGATTTTTTGATTTTTACTATTCATCACTATGCAATAAAATATTCTAATAAAATAAAAACTTTATATATAATATAATATATTCTAATTATAATCTAATAAAACAAATAACTTTATATATATTATAAAAAGTATTCTGTTTTATATAAAAAATTTTCTGTTTTATTACTATTATAATAATAATAAAATAAAATTAAGACAACTTTCTACCGGTAATTTTGAAAAATGAGTAAGTGGGAGACCATGTAATAATTCAAACTTACAACAAATACTTCATGACAAACCCCTCTATTTATATAAAAAATTGAATAAATATTTACCACAAACCACTTATCTTCAATAAACATATTTTTTTATCTTTTAACAATTATTCATCATTAATATTATAACTCATAATATTGACAACCAGATTATTCCCAAGAAAGATGGGCTTTACGACAAGGATTTTTCCTTATTGGCGAGCAATTAAATAACCTAACCTGCAAGACCTCAACTTTTATGAATAAAGATTTAATTTTCTCTAAATATCCTTTTGAGTAATATGGTATGGATTTGATATAATGTTATAGTTGTGGGTAATATTTATAAATTTTACAAAGTAAGCAAGTTGTCATAAAATATTTGTTTGGTCGGAGAATATTCGTTTTATCAAGAAATATTCGTACGACGTCTAATCATTGGTGGACCCCACAACGGAATTACTGTCAGAGTTAGAAAATGACATAAATAACTTTTTATAAAAATAACGACAAAAGTTTTACCGTTAACTGTTGAAATACCCGGTGATAAAAGTACAGTAATACGTGTGGTTGCATAGTAACACACGATATTGTACAATATCTTTGATTATTGATGCTTACGTGAGAAGTCACTCAGTTTTATTCAATTATTGGCACAGTAATTGCTGCATAGTATCTCATATTATTGCTTCAATGATTGTCACAGTATCATCTGCACAATATTTTATATTATTAAATCAATAATTGAGACGACAAAGTTATTCATATTATTATTTGTATTATTAACAATGTCTAGAAAGTTCTGTCGAGGAAAGGGGTTTAGTCACCTAATTGCGCGCCTATAAGGATAAGTCCTTATCGGAAAGCCTCCTCTTTCCTGAGAATGATCTGATTATTAATATTGTGAGTCATAAATGATGAACAAATGTTATTAAAAATGTGTTTAGTGACGCCAAGTGAATTGAGATAAATAGAGTAGTTTTTTATGAAGTATTTATTGTAAATTTGGCTTATTACATGGACCCGCACTTACCCATTTTTTAAAATCGTCGGTAGAAAATTATCTCAATTTTGTTTTATTACTTATATATATATATAATATAATATATTATATTATATTTTATTATATTGCATAGTATTGCATAGTGTTTGTATAGTACTACATAGTGTTTACATAGTACTGCATATTGCAACATAGTGAAAATCATGTGAATTCAAAATCTGCGCCCGTGAAAAATCCGTACGTGATGATTGTGAGTTTTCTAAACTGTTCACCCATGATTTTTATTCAAATAGTACCATGCCATTCTCCTTTAAATAGGATGCTTAGTTTAGAAATAAAAATCACACCAGAATCAGAGAATTTATCTTCTATAATATTGAGCGTATTTCTTTTGAGTTTAAGGAAACTTTGAGTTTTGCAAATAATGCAAGTTTTCTTTAAGAATATCTCCGCTATACCAGTCAAAAGTACTCTACTTTTAAGGCAAGAGATATTATTTTTGTTCAATATTCGTAAGAAATAATATTTTCTTCCATACTCTGTAGTATGTAAGTAATTAATATTATTTCATTTCATATTCCTAATTCTACACTTATGCTGATAAGTATTTCTTCTATACTCCTTGAAATTAGTAGAATATCCTTAAAATTTGCGCTTCATCTAGTATCATTTCACAAGAATATTTTTCTGAACATTCTTGTTAATTTTTAATCCTTTCATACCGGGGTACTATTCACGAAGTACTATTCACAGGGTCCTATTCACCCGGGATACTATTCACGACAAAAATTAATTTTTTTTCTGTCCAAATTATTTTTGATACATGAATATTATTCTTGAATTTTACTCCACAAAGCAGTTATAATGTTGACAATTTGGATATTTTTTAAACTCTGGATAAATTAAAAATCTTTAATTTTTATTCTTGATTTCGTTTGATTAATGCTTATATCATTGTCATCATTCTCATGCTTATATTGTGATGAAAGTCACTTTGGCCCGTAGTGCATAGATGAACTATTGATTGGTATGATTATGACCAGGAATTATGTATCGGTATAATCATGACATGTAATGTTACAAATGATGTGGTAAAAGTCATCTTTAGCTCGTAGTGCATTGATGGACAGTTGTTGGCATGATCACGACCATTGGTGATAATAACGAATATCCTTGGTCCGTAGTGCATGGATAATTCGTGGATGTGATACTAACGAATATCATTGACCCGTAGTGCATGGATAATTCGATGATGTGGATTATTTATTGAGATGTGTTACAACGATAAAATATTGTTGATGAACTTTTAAATCATAGAAGATAGTAAATATCATACTCTACTTAACTCTTCTAATAGATTGTTTATTCCGCTGTAATTAAACTTGTTGTCTTTTGTATTCTATCAGTTTAACACTGTTGAAGGCTAACGATAATTTATTATGCATTATCTTAGTCATAATATTCTTTACCGGGCTAGTTGAGCTCACTATTTGCTTTCATTATTCTTTTCAGGAGATGAGAATATAGCTGAGCCTAGTCGGAGAATGGAGTGATGGTCCAAGCTGGTGGCTATAATAGTCCTCACTATTCTATGAAATAGTGTGATAATAATTGTAATGAGGACTTCATTTGAGTTTGGATATTGTCTACGAGATAATATTTGTGTTAAAACTCTTAGCTTATGTTACACGACAGTTGTATAATTAAGTTTGTATTTATATTCTGTACCATATATTTTGTGACTCGGAATGGGTTGTGTATACCTTTTTGGGGGCGTCACAGTTGGTATCAAAGCTTAGGGATATGATCCCTGGCTAAGATGTGAGGCTAGAACTAGGAGGGGAGAGATGGGTAAATCCTTCGCTAGTATGACCTACATAAGCTTATTTGTTATTTAATTGGTCGGTCGGAATATAGGGATAATATATGGCATGTCAATTAACCCTTGTTTTGTGGCAGTGTTTGGAAATGACATCATAAAATATTAAGATAAGCAATGGAGCACATAAGACCGTTGAGTCACCGACGATCAATAACCAGGATAATGTGCATCAGGAAAGTAATAATCCTCAGGTAAATAACACCGACCAAATGATGAACGATGGAATATTCAGAAGTTTTCTACAATTCATGCAACATCAGGCGAGAGAGACTCTTGTTCAAAATGCAGGTGGAAACAATGGCGACTCACGGATGGTCACTGCTAAGCAATTCAAGGAGTTGAAACCACCGAAGTTTTTGGGAAAGCCAGAACCACTTAAGGCAGAGACGTGGATTAAGCAGATCACCAAGATATTTGATGTCTTGGGATGCTCCGAGGAAAAAAAGGTTCCCTTTTTCACCTTTATGTTGCGAGGAGAGGTAAATTATTAGTAGGAATCTGTAAAACGTACTCAACCTGCCGCACTAAAGATGTTTTGGGAGAAGTTCCAAGAATTGTTCAATGACAAGTACTTTCCTGAAAGTATTCGTCACATGAAGGAGGTGAAATTTATCAAGCTGGAGTAAAACAATATGACCGTGTCGTAGTACGAGGCTAAGTTTGCCGAGTTGTCTCAGTTTGCATCCCATTTGGTTGATAATAAGGAGCGAATAAAGTGAATGTTTCTACGAGGTTTGAAACCCGAAATACGTCAATACCTCATTTCTCATAAATTTTTCTTGTATTCAGATGTTGTGAATAAGGCTCAATTATTGGAGTGCGATAATGAGTTAACCCAACCAAGAGATAGCAGCCGGCAAAACGATAATACCAGTGGTAGCAGTCATCGAAGTGGTGATAACAAATGTGGAGGAAATCATCATGCTAGAAATCGTAACCACTTCGGTGGTAATCCTGGCCAAGATAATAGAAGTGGAAATTTCAAAAAGAGGAGATTCAACAATGATGGAAAGACAGCAGCACCAACACCTATTTTAAAGGAAGGAGAACGACCACTGGTCGTATGCTACAAATGCGTAGGGAAGGGACACATCAGTCCAAACTGTACACATCAACCCAAAGCGTGTTACAATTACGGAAGAGAAGGTCACCTAGCTCGATTTTATCGTGTAGTGAAGTCAAGTCCAGCTGGGATGGAGACACCAAAGGCTGTCCCAGATAAGTCAAAGCTGGTAGTTCAAAGGAGAGTGTTTGTCATGACCTCCCAAAAAGAAAGGAACCCGAACGAAGTTATCACGGGTAAACTAATCATAAACTCTTACGAAGTCTATACCTTATTTGATACTGGTTCTATCTATTTGTTTATTTCACCAACTTGCGCTCAACGTTTAAATTTGACTCCAGAGAAATTAGACTTTGACTTATCTGTTGAAACTCTGTTGGGAGAAAACTTCATTACATCCACTATTTATAAATCTTGTTTGATTCAAATCGGCACCCTCACATTACATATCAATCTTATCTCTTTGAAAATACTTGTATTTGATGTGATTTTAGGGATTGATTGGTTAACTACTCATCATGCTAAAATTGATTATTTTCGTAAGGTTGTTAGCTTTCATATTCCTAACCAACCTATTATATGAGTTCAAGCAACCAAACCACTAAAGTCAATCACTGTCATATCAAGCCATAAAGCCATTCATTTATTGAAAAAAAGATGTCAAGCTTTCTTAGCCCATGTCACGGATTTAAACAAAAATACGTCAAATTTGAATGATATTTCTATTGATAATAAATTTCCTGACGTATTCCCTGAAGAACTTCCTGGCCTACCCCTAGAGCATGAAATCGAGTTTTATATTGACCTTGAACCCGGTACAAAACTCATTTCCAAAACCCCATATCGAATGGCTCCTATTGAACTTCAGGAGTTAAAAACCCAACTGCAAAAATTGTTAGACATCAATTTCATTCATCTTAGTACATCTCCTTGGGGTGCTCCTATTCTATTTGTAAAGAAGAAAGATGGGAGTATGCGACTTTGTATTGACTATCGGGAGTTGAATCATGTAACCGTCAAAAATAGGTACCCGTTACCTTTCATTGATGACCTGTTTGACCAGTTGCAAGGCGCCAAATTCATTTCAAAAATTGATCTTCGTTCCGGATATCATCAGTTAAAGATTAAAACTGATGACATTCCAAAGACTTCTTTCAAAACTCGGTACGGGCATTACGAATTCTTAGTCATGTCTTTTGGATTGACTAATGCTCCTGCTGTGACGCTCCCAAAATAGGTATACATCACCCATCCTGAGTTGCCAAATACATGGTGCAAAAATAAATACAACTTCATTAATACAATTGTCGTGCAAAATACGACAACACATATACTGTGAGTTTAAATAAAAATATTGTCTAATAGACAATATTCAAACTCAAAAGGAGTCCTCATTATAATTATTAACACACCATTTTATAAAATAGTGAGGACTACTAAAACAACTGACTGGAAACATCACTCCACACCCCGACTAGTTCCCGCTATATTCTCGCCTCCTGAGAAGAAAAATGGAACAAAAAAGAAAAGGGTGAGCTCAACTAGCCCAGTAAAAAATATTATGACTAAGATAATATACAACAAATTTATCATTAGTCTTCAATAGGGAAAAATCTGATAGAATATAATAGACAACAAGTTTTAGATCAACAACTGCAGCGGAAACAACAATCCATTAGAAGAGTCAAGTAGAGAATGAATTCTACTATTTTCTAAGATTTAAAAGTCCATCATCAATATTTTATCCCTGTAACATCAATCAATATACATCTTGAATCAAATATTCATCTTTGCACTACATGCAAAAGATATTCATTTGTATCACCAGTTAGTCATGTTCATTTCAACACCTGTTCATCTTTGTACTACGGGCCAAAAATATTCATCAGTTAATCATTCATCTTTGCACTACAGGCCAAAGATATCTAGTAATATCATCATTTAGGACTGAGGATGATGAAAAATATCTTAAAGAAAATGAATCCAGTGAGACAAAAAAGACATATATTAGGGATTCGTACTACAATTTATCCAAGTTCAAAAATACTCCATAATAATCAATTATGGAGCAGAATTCAAAAATAAAGATCAAAATATGGATACAATAAAAGATAGTAACCACAATAGACAACTTGGACAAAGAAAGAAAAATCTATTTTTTTTGTGAATAGTGCTGTATTCGTGAATAGTGTCGTATACGTGAATAGTGTCGTATACGTAAATAGTAACCCTCACATAAAAAGGTAGAAATTTCACAATAAAATTCATATCAATATTTCGGCATAATGATATTGAAAGAAATAATATCATTTACGAAGAAAATAACATTCCTTACCTCAAAATAATAGTACTTCTGGCTGAAATATCGGATATAATGCTGAAGAAAACTTGCACTGAATAGAAACCCTCAAAGTATTTAAATACTCACAAACATACGTTCAATATTATAGGGAGAGAAAACTTTAGATTTTGGTGTGATTTTCAATTCTAACTAAGTACCCTATTTATAAGAAAATGACAGAACGCCATAGTAGACTTAACTTGTTATCGGCTACTCTACAATTCAACATTCACGCACGCCACTTTTGATCCAGCAAAATTTTTTCCACAAAAAAAAAAGTGGATCCCACCCATAATTTTAATAAAAAAAATTATTTTTAAAACTTCAATAATTCATAATAAATAGCCCTTTTATCAGAAAAATACGAATTTTATGTCCATTTCATAGGAAATTAAATTCTCTACAACTTTATAGATATAAGTTTTTCCAAATTCTAAACGAAAAATGACCGAAATTCACATACGGACGATTTTCAACACCTCTATTCTGACAAAAATACTGATAAAATACCTCAGCATTAATTCTTTCATTTATATCCACACAAAATAAATATTTCCCTATCCATCCACATAAAATAAGTATTTTCTTATCATATAAATCAATAATTAATTATTCACAAATAATATTACAGAATTACAATTATGACAACCAGGTTGTTCCCAGGAAAGAGGAGACTTTTCGATAAGAATTTCTCCTTACTGGCGCGCAATTAGGTAACCAAACCTCTCCTTAGACATAACTTTTTTAGACATTGCCAATAATGCTATTTAATAATATTATTCAAATAATATGAATTATTGATCTGATAATGAAAAATACTGTGCAGTGATAATTATTGAAACAACAATAATATAAAATATCAACGTAGTAATTATTGAATCAATAAAATAAAATATTGAACAGTAAATATTATAACAATTATTGAGTAGTGCCTTCTTACGTAAGAATCAATAATCTAACAATACTGTGCAATACCGTGTGCTACTGTGCAACCACGCGTATTACTGTATTTTAACCACCGGGTATTTCAACAGTGTTAACGGTAACAACTACGCCGTTATTTATAAAAACTCAAACTTGTCATTTTCTTCATCCGACCGTTTTTCGTTATGGGGCCCACAAATAGTTGCGCCATCGTACGAATATTCCACAACCAAACGGATATTCCCCGACAATAATGAATATTTTATAACCACTTGCTTATTTTGCAAAATTTGTACATTTCACCCATAACCAAAGTATTATATCAAATTAACACTTTATTATTCAAAATAATAATTAGAGAAAATTTGATTTCATTTATAAAAAGTTGGGGTCTTACAACCTCCCATCCTTATGAAATTTCGCCCTTGAAATTGATGTATGTACCTGGTGTTTCGAAAAGTTGAGCGTACCTCGCTTTCATTTGCGATTCCAACTCCCAGGTCATTTTCTCAATAGCATGGTTCCTTGTGGTATAACTTTTGTTCGTAGGACATGCTCTTTCTTATCCAAAATCTTGACAGGTACCTCCTCGTACGTTAAATCTTCAACTATCTCGTCTGGTTCTATCTCAATAATATGGTTTTGGTCTTTCACATATTTACGAAGCATAGATATGTGAAAAACATTATGAACACAAGACATGCTTGGAAGTAATGCGAGTCTATAGGCCACATTTCCTATTCGGTCAAGAATCTCAAATAGACCAACAAATCTTGGATTGAGCTTTTCTCTCTTTCTAAATCTTGTAACTCCCTTCCATGGAGCAATACGTTACAATACTTAATCCCCAATATTAAATTCCACGTCCTTTCAATAAAGATCCGTATAACTCTTTTGTCGATCTTGTGAGGTTTGAATACGTTGTCAAATCATTTGGATCTTTTCTGTAGTCATGCGTACCAACTCTGGTCCCAATAACGTTGCTTTTCCCACCTCATCCCAGCATACTGGAGAGAGACACTTTCGTCCATACAATGCTTCGAATGGAGCCACACCTATACTTGCCTGATAACTGTTGTTGTAGGAGAATTCCACCAATGGTAGGTACTTATCCCAACTCTCTTTGAAATTTAGGACATAAAGTTTTAATAGATCTTCAAGAGTTTGAATAGTCCTTTCTGATTGCCCGTCTGTTTAAGGATGGTATGCCGAACTGAATCGTAAGTCCGTGCCCATAGCTTTCTGCAAGCTAACCCAAAATTGTGAAGTGAATCTTGGGTCACGATTTGAAACTATGGATACTGGCATGCCATGCAATCTCACAATCTCATTCACGTACATACGAGAAAGACGTTCAAGGGAATAAGTCTCCCGTATAGGCAAGAAATGAGCAGACTTGGTTAATCTATCAACAATAACCCAAATCGCATCTATGCCTTGAGAAACTTTAGAAAGACCCATAACGAAATCTATGGTAATGTGTTCCCACTTCCATTTCAGAATCTTAAGTGGTTGCAATGGATCCTTTGACACTTGATGCTGCGCCTTTACATGTTGACAAGTTAGACACCTCGAGATAAACTTCGCGATCTCTCTCTTCATATTGCTCCACCAAAATGTATGTCGAAGATCATGATACATTTTGGTACTCCTATGATGGATTACAAATGGTGTGTTGCGTGCCTTCATCTTGATTCTATGCTTTAAGTCAGAATCGTTAGGAGCACAAAGTCTAGAGTTGACTCGAAGTATTCCTTCTTCGTCGATTCTTGCTTCTAGAATAACACCTTCTTGCGCTTTCTTCTTTATACGCATCAGGACCAGGTCCGTAGCTTGAGCAGCTTTAACTTTATCAATTAAAGTCGGTTCTACTCATATATTTGATATCATCATGCGGGTTCCTGGAGTCTTTAACTCTATCTCCATCCTTTGCAAGTCATACCAAATGAGTCTTTGCGTTGACAATATCGCACTCGTACCCGTATATGATCTTCTACTCAATGCGTCAGCTACCACGTTTGCTTTTCCAGGATGGTATTGGATGGTATGATCGTAATCTTTCAACAGCTCGAGCCAACGTCGTTGCCGCATGTTGAGTTTCTTTTGGGTGAAGAAATATTTGAGGCTTTTATGATCTGTATAGATCTCCACTTACTCCCCATACAGGTAGTGTCTCTAGATCTTTAATGCGAAAATGACTGCTGCCAACTCCAAATCATGAGTTGGATAATTCCTCTCATATTCTTTGAGTTATCGCGAGGCATAAGCTATGACTTTTCCATGTTGCATGAGAGCACACCCTAACCCTTTGCCTGAAGCATCGCTGTAGATAACAAATTCATCCGAACCAGATGGTATTGTCAGAACAGGTGCCGAAATGAGTCTCCTCTTGAGCTCTTAGAAACTCTTCTCACGTTCCTCGTTCCATACAAATTTTGTATCTTTTCGGGTCAGCTGAGTTAATAGAGTAGCGATTCTAGAAAATCCTTCCACGAATCTCCGATAATAACCAGCTAAGCCCAGAAAGCTACGTACTTCGGTCACCGACTTCGATTTCTCCTAACTTTGTATTGTTTCAATCTTCGCTGGGTCAACAGATACTCTATGTTTTGACACCACGTGCCCAAGGAATGCTACTTCCTTAAGCCAGAACTTACATTTCTTCAGCTTGGCATAAAGCTTGTTATCACGAAGCCTTTGAAGTACCAGCTTCAAATGGCACGCATGATCTTCATGACTTTTGGAATAGATGAGGATGTCATCAATAAAGACAACAACGAACTGATCCAAATATTCCTTGAACACACGGTTCATCTGTTAGAGTTAGTGCCCTAGAGGCCAATTATTTGATATAATTGCTTAACATTTTGATATTATATTTAATTGAATAAATGAATGATTTTATTATGGTTTTATTTACTGCGTTATATAAATGTTAACATAATTAAATTCTTTAGAATAGTGATACAAATTATATAGTTTCAAGTATGTGACTTGAACATGAGATTATATAATTACAATTAGTATCATTGCTCTTAAATGTCCCTAGTCGAGTATCATTGTTGATGGGACAACAATGATGCATTGAGACTAGTATGTGGATTGACTGATGACCAAATCTCATTGGTCATAAATATATGAGATATTAAGTCAATGCATAGGTACGTGTTAGAGAACGATGTACTGGACAGACCCACCATGAGAATTCTATGTGGAGCATTATGCGAAGTGTCATTAGCGATTCTCATAGTGACAATGATGTAATGATCCTCCGACCTGAAATCACTATATTACTACACGAGAATTTATGTACTTTGATATCATTAAAGGTCACCTTTAATAGGGTGGACTATAAAGGTGATTATTGGGTACATCATGAATCGTGTAAGGAATATGAGTGATCTAGATGGAATTTAACCCTCCTATGTATTAGGAGTGATATTCATTGGCCTCTTGTTTGAGTAAAACTATGAAATGCATGGTCATGTTCAAATAGTGATTTGTTTCATATAGTCTACTCATTGATCAAGAAAACTCAGATTAAATTATGAAGAGTATGACATATTCCATGACTCGAGTTTAATATAGGATGTCAAGGTTAAAAGGATTAAATTACATTGAAACATTGGTTATGAAATGGTTGCATCGAATCATCGATTTTATTATTACTTGAGCAGCAGTGATACATTACTAGATGTCGCTCACTGTTTATAATTTTACAATATGATTTTAAAATTATTGCCTACGTAATAATAACCTATAGGGTCACACACATAGAACGTAATTAAAATGGAATTAATTTAAATTGTCAAAAATTAAATATGTCAATATGATTGATATTATTTAAATTACGAATTTAAATTAATAGGATAATTTATATATGTGGGTATATTAATTAAGTAAGGCCTAATTAAGATATATATATATATATATATATATATATATATATATATATATATATATATATATATATAAATTCGAATTTTATTTTAATTAAATTAAGTTTTTGATTAATTCCTTTTTAACCACTATATATATGATATATTGCAGCCATATTAGGGTTTATCATTAATCTAAAATCCTTAGCCGCTCTTAGAGAGAGATTAGAGAAAAAGTTTTTGAAAATTATGTTCCTTTGGTGGCTAGTACCGCAGCTCCCTTTATTGCAGAATCGTGCGACGGTTCACGTGCGTTCATGTGGATATCGTAAAGACGTAGTACAGTGAGGAATTGCGTTGGAGATTCGAAGCATTTCAGAAAATTCTATAATCGGTATAATATCTAAACACTGAAGTATTATGTTTTCGCATGGATCCTGTTTTAGGGTTTCAGATTTGGCTTTATAATTTTTATTTTCTGCTGCATTTTTATGCCAAAATCCCTACATCATCATATCTATGAAAGTAGCAAGAGCATTAGTCAATCTAAAAGACATAACTATGAATTCATAATGCCCGTACCGAGTTCTGAAAGCAGTCTTCGGAATATCCTCAGTTTTAATCTTTAGTTGATGATATCCAGAACGAAGATCGATCTTTGAAAAGAATTATGCTCCTTGCAACTGGTCGAACATGTCATCAATGTGAGGTAGCGGATACCTATTCTTGATGGTGACATGGTTCAATTCCCGGTAGTCAATACAAAGTCATATATTCTCGTCTTTCTTCTTTACTAATAAAACAGGAGCACCCCAAGGAGATGTACTAGGACAAATGAAACTGATGTCTAACAACTCCTGTAGTTGGACCTTTAACTCCTGAAGTTCAATAAGAGCCATTTGATATGGGGTTTTAGAAATGGATTTTGTACCGGGTTCAAGGTCAATAAAGAATTCAACTTCACGTTCTGGGGGTAGACCGGAAAGTTCTTCAGGAAATACGTCAAGAAATTCACTAACAACAGAAATATTATTCAAATTTGACGTATTTTTGTTCAAGTCCGTGACATGGGCTAAGAAAGCTTGACACCTATTTTTCAATAAACGAATAGTTTTATGGCTTGATATGACAATGATTGACTTTAGTGGTTTGGTTGTTTAAATTCGCATAACAGGTTGGTTAGGAATATGAAAACTAACAACCTTACGAAAACAATCAATTTTGGCATGATGAATAGTTTACTAATTAATCCCTAAAATCACATCAAATGCAAGTATTTTCAAAGAAATAAGATCGACAGGTAATGTGATGGTACCAACTTAGATCAAGCAAGATTTATAAACAGTAGATGTAATGAAAGCTTCTCCTAACGGAGTCTCAATAGATAAGTCGAAGTCTAATTTCTCTGGAGTCAAGTTCAAACGTTGAGCACAAGTAGGAGAGATAAAAGAATGGGTAGAAACGGTATTTAATTAGGTATAAACTTCGTAAGAGTTTATGATTAGCTTACCCGTGATCACCTCACTCAGGTTCCTCGCGTTTTGGGCAGTCACGACAAACGCCCTTCTAGGAATCACCGACTTTGACTTGTCCAGGACAGCCTTTGGATTCACCATTCCCGTTAGATTTGGTTTCACTACAAGATAATCTCTAGCTATATGACCTTCCTTTGCATAGTTATAACACACCTTGGATTTTTGTGGGCAGTTTAGGATGATGTGTCCCTCTTTCCTGCATTTATAACAAACGACTGGTGATCGTTCTCCTCCCCTAGAAACAGTTGATGTTGGTGCTGACGTCTTCACATTGTCATTGTTGTACCTTCTCTTTTTGAAATTTTCTCCTGACTCGCTTCTTCTACTATCATGGCCATGATTACCACCAGAGTGGTTACTGCTTTTGTCAGAATGTTTTTCTCCCCGCTGGTTGTCATTGCTCTGATAACTGCTTCCACCGATATGACCATGGTTGTGGTCCCTCGGTTAAACATACTCATTATCTCGCTCTAATAATTGAGCCCTGTTTACAACATCTAAATATAGAGAAAATTTATGAGAGATAAGATATTGTCGAATTTCAGGTTTCAGACCTCTCAAAAACATCTGCGTCATACGTTCCTCATTCTCTACCAAATAGGGTGCAAACCTGGATAACTCTGTGAACTTAGCCTCGTACTAGGACACAATCATGTTGTTCTGTTCCAGTATAATAAACTCTACCTCCTTCATATGATTAATACTTTTAGGAAAGTACTTGTCATTAAACAGTTTCTGAAATGTTTCCCAAGACATGTTGAGTGCGGCTGGCTGGGTACGCTTCACAGACTCCCACCAGTAGTCTGCCTCACCACGAAACATAAAGGTGGCGAATGGAACCTTCTGTTCCTCCGTGCATTCCAAGACATCAAATATCTTGGTAATTTGTTTAACCCACGTTTTCGCCTTGATCGGATCCAGTTTTTCCATAAATTCTGGTGGTCCCAACTCTTTGAACTACTTGGCTGTGATAAGCCACGCGTTGCTATCATTTCCACCCGTATTTTGTACACGAGTCTCCCTCGCCTAATTTTACATGAAATGCAAAATGCTTCTAAACATTCCATCATTCATCGTTTGTTCGGTAATGTTATTTATAGGAGGAATATTGCCTTCCTGTTGCACGTTTCCCTGGTTGGTGATTAAAGGTGTCTCCACGGTCTCATTCACTCCATTGTTAACATTCTCAGCTGTCATTCTCAAATACTATCATAAAACAAGGGTTAATTAAAGAAATTGACATACTACATAATACCCCTATGTTATGACAGACCAACAAATATACTTTGGTAGGACACACTAGCGAAGAATTTAGTCGTCTCTCCCCTCCTAGTTCTATTCCTCGATCTCCGCAGAGACCAGAGACCATATCCCTAAGCTCTGATACCAACTGTGATGCCCCCAAAATAGGTATACATCACCCATTCTGAGTCGCCAAATACATGGTACAAAAATAAATACAACTTCATTAATACAATTGTCATACAAAATACAACAACACATATACTGTGAGTTTAAATACAAATATTGTCTAATAGACAGTATTCAAACTCAAAATGAGTCCTCCTTACAATTATTATCACACTATTTTATAAAATAGCGAGGACTACTAAAATAACTGACTAAAAATATCACTCCATATCCCGACTAGTTTCCACTATATTCTCGCCTCCTGGGAAGAAAAATAAAACAAAAAAGAAAAGGGTGAGCTCAACTAGCCCCGTAAAAAATATTATGACTAAGATAATATACAACAAATTTATCATTAGTTTTCAACAGGAAAAAATCTGATAGAATATAATAGACAACAAGTTTTAGATCAATAACTGCAGTGAAAATAACAATCCATTAGAAGAGTCAAGTAGAGAATGAATTCAACTATTTTCTAAGATTTAAACGTCCATTACCAATATTTTATCCCTGTAACATCAATCAATATACATCTTGAATCAAATATTCATCTTTGCACTACATGCCAAAGATATTCCTTTGTATCACCAGTTGGCCATGTTCATCTCAACACCTGTTCATCTTTGCACTACGGGCCTAAGATATTCATCAGTTAATCATTCATCTTTGCACTACATGCCAAAATATTCAGTAATATCATCATTTAGGACTGAGGATGAAGAAAAATATCTTAAAGAAAACGAATCCAGTGAGACAAAAAGACAAATATTAGGAATTCATACTACAGTTTATCCAAATTCAAAAATACTCCATAATAATCAATTGTGGATCAGAATTTAAAAATAAAGATCAAAACATGGATACAATCAAAGATAGTAACCACAATACACAACTTGGACAAAGAAAGAAAAATCTATTTTTCTGTGAATAGTATCGTATTCGTGAATAGTGTCGTATATGTGAATAATAATCCCGACATAAAAAGGTAGAAATTCCATAATAAAATTCATATCAATATTTCAACATAATAATATTGAAAGAAATAATATCATTTACGAAGAAAATAACATCCATTACCTCAAAAGAATAGTACTTCTGGTTGAAATATCGGATATAATACTGAAGGAAACTTGTACTGAATAGCAACTCTCAAAGTATTTAAATACTCACAAAAATACGCTTGATATTATAGAGAGAGAATTTCAGATTCTGATGTGATTTTCAATTCTAACTAAGCACCCTATTTATAGAAAAAAATGATAGAACGCCATAGTAAACTTAACTTGTTACCGGCCGCTCTACACTTCAACATTCACGCACGCCACTTTTGATCCAACAAAAATTTTTCCACAAAAAACAAAAGTGGGTCCCGCCCATAATTTCAATAAAAATATTTATTTTTGAAACTTCAATAATTCATAATAAATAACCCTTTTATCAGAAAAATACGAATTTTATGTCCATTCCATAAGAAGTTAAATTCTCTACAACTTTGTAGATTTAAGTTTTTCTAAATTCCAAACAAAAAATGACCGAAATTCACATACGGACGATTTTCAACATCTTTATTTCGACAAAAATACTGATAAAACAGCTCATTATTAATTCCTTCATTTATATCCTCACAAAATAAATATTTCCCTATCCATCCACATAGAATAAATATTTTCTTATCATATAAATCAATAATTAATTATTCACAAATAATATTACATAATCACAATTATGACAACCAGGTCGTTCTCAGGAAAGAGGGAGCTTTCGAATAAGGATTACTCCTTACTAGCGCACAATTAGGTGACCAAATCTCTCCTTAGACAGAACTTTCTTAGACAATGCCAATAATGCTATCTAATAATATTATTCAAATAATATGAATTATTGATCTGATAATGGAAAATACTGTGCAGTAACAATTATTGAAACAACAATAATATAAAATATCAACATAGTAATTATTGAACCTAATAAAATAAAATATTAAACAGTAATTATTGTAACAATTATTGAGTAGTGCATTCTTACGTAAGAATCAATAATCTAACAATACTATGCAATACCGTGTGCTACTGTTCAACGACGCGTAATACTGTATTTTAACCACCTGGTATTCTAATAGTTTTAACGATAATAACTACGCCGTTATTTGTAAAAAGTCAAACTTGTCGTTTTCTTCATCCTACCGTTTTCTGTTATGGGGCCCGCAAATAGTTGCGCCATCGTACGAATATTCCCCGACATCAAGAATATTCTACGACCAAATGAATATTCCCTGACAACAATGAATATTTTATAACCACTTGCTTATTTTGCAAAATTTACACATTTCACCCATAACCAAAGCATTATATCAAATTAACACCTTATTATTCAAAATAATAATTAGAGAAAATTTGATTTTATTTATACAAAGTTAAGGTCTAGCACCTGCTGCCTTTATGGATATAATGAACCGAGTATTAAAGGAATATTTGGATCATTTTGTGGTTGTCTTTATCGGTGACATCCTCATATACTCCAAAAGCCGTGAAGATCATCAGCAACACTTGGGGCCGATACTCCAAAAGTTTCGTAAAAATAAGCTATACGCCAAGTTGAAGAAATACGAGTTCTGGCTTAAGGAAGTAGCATTCCTTGTGCACGTGATATCAAATCACGGAATATCTGTTGACCCAATGAAGATTGAAGCACTACAAAGTTGGGAGCAACCTAAGTCAGTAACCGAAGTACGTAGCTTTCTGGGCTTAGCTGGTTATTATCGGAAATTCGTGGAAGGATTTTCCCGAATCGCTACTCCATTAACTCAGCTGACTCGAAAAGATACAAAATTTAGTTGGAGCGAGGAATGTGAGAAGAGTTTTCAAGAACTCAAGAGGAGACTTATTTCAGCACCTATTTTGATAATATCATCTGGTTCGGAGGGATTTGTCATCTACAGCTGTAAGACCTTAACTTTTATGAATAAAGATGAATTTTCTACAAATATCATTTTTGAATATTATGGAGTAAATTGATATAATGTTATAATTATGGGTAATATTTATAAATTTTGTAAAGTACGCAAGTTGTTATATAATATTCGATTGGTCGGAGAATATTTGTTTTAACAGGGAATATTCGTACGACGGCATAATCATTGGTGGACCCCACAACGGAATTATTGTCGGATTGAGAAAACGACAAAAATATTTTATAAAAATAATGGCGGAAGTTTTACCGTTAACTGTTGAAATACCCGGTGTTAAAAGTACAGGAATACGCATGGTTACATAGTAGCACACGGTAATGATTATTGATACTTACGTGAGAAGTCACTCAGTTTTGTTCAATTATTGCTACAATAATTGTTGCATAATATCTCACGTTATTTGATTAAATTATTGTCAATATTTTATATATTATTAAATCAATAATTGAGATGACAAAGTTATTAATATTATTATTTGCAATATTAACGATGTCTAGAAGTTCTGTCAAGGAGAGGTTTGGTCACCTAATTTAGCGCCAATATGGAGAAATCCTTATTGAAAAGTCCCATCTTTCCTGAGAACGACCTGGTTGTTAAATATTACGAATTATAATAATGATGATAAATGTCGTTAAAAATATTGAGAGGATTTTTATGAAGTAGTAGTTGTAAATTTTGCATATTATTTGGACCCCCATTTACCCCTTTTAATCGGTAGGAGATTATTCAGTATATAATAAATGGTAGGGCCCACATATGATGATGACATGTGGTGGGTGAAGAACTTTTGAGGGGAAGAATCTAGCAAATGTTCACGGGTGGGAAATGGGGTGGGAAATGGAATTATTTTTCAAAAGGGCAATTGGTATTATATATATATATATATGTATTCTATTTTGTCTTGCTTTGTTATTATTGGTTGAATGTTTGACAATTTGCATATGTGGTATCAAAATTGTCATACGTGACTTCGTAAATTATTTTGTCCGTGATTTTATTTCTTAAACAGTACTTCTTCCATTCTCCTATAAATAGGATGCTTAGTTAGAATTGAAAACACACCAAAAATTCAGAGAATTCTTCTTCTATAATCTTGAGTGTATTTCTTTAGAGTTTTAAGAAGCTTTGAGCGTAGAAAGCAGTATAAGTTTTCTTCAAGAATATCCTCGCCCTACCAGTCAGAATACTCTTCTTTTTAAGGTAAGGGGTATTATTCTTTCATATTCATGACGAGAATTATTTCTTTCCAATACTCGTAAGATCTGTTATTCCATTCTTTATTATTATATTGGAATAACCTGTCTATGCGAAGTACCGCATACATGGTAAAATTCTGTTGTTATTCTATTATTTATCATTCTATTGGAACATCCTGTATGTGCGTTACCTAGTTCTATTATTTATTATTCTATTGGAATATCTTGTCTGTGCGTTTACGCATGACCTGGTTCCATTATTTATCTTTCTGTTGGAATAACCTGTCTGTGCGGTCTATCGCATACTTTGTGAATTCTTTTGTTATTCCATTCTTTATTATACTCAGTTGGTTAAAGTTTTGGCTTTTATACTCCGTGAAATTAGTGGAATATATTTGATATTTGCGCTTCATCCAGTATCTTTTCATGGAAATATTCTTCTGAGCATTTTTGAATTTTACTCTACAAAGCAGTATCATGTGGACAATTTAGACGTTATTGGTTCTTGAATAAATTAATTCTTGAACTTGTTTTATTGATTTCTTATATCATTGTCATCATCCTCATGTTTATATTATGTTGAAAGTCATCTGTGGCCTGTACTGCATAGATGAACTTGGTATGATTATGACCAGGGATTAATCGGTATAATCATGACCGTAATATTACAAATTATGTGGTAAAAGTTCTCATTGGCCCGTAGTGCATTGATGGACAGTTGTTGGCATGATCATGACCATTGATGAATACACGAATATCCTTGGCCCGTAGTGCATAGATAATTTGTGGTCGTGATACTAATGAATATCATTGGCCGTAGTGCAGGGATGATGTGGATTATTTATTAAGCTGAGTCTCAGCGATAAAAGTGATGAAAAACCTTTTTAAATCATAAAAGATAGTAGATTTTATTCTCTACTTGACTCTTTTAATGGATAGATTGTTCCGCTGCAGTTAAACTTGGGGTTTGTTATATTTTATCAGTTTAACACTGTTGAAGGCTAGCGATAATTTATTCTGCATTATCTTAGTCATAGTATTTCTTACTGGGCTAGTTGAGCTCACCCTTTTACTTTCATTGTTCTCTTCAGGAAATGAGAACGTAGCGGGGACTAGTCGGGGAACGGAGTGACGGTTCAGATGATAGCATTAGTAGTCCTCACTATTCTATGAAATAGTGTGAAAATAAATGAATTGAGGACTTATTTTGAGTTTGAATACTATCTAGAAGACAATCTTGTATTAAAACTCACAGCTTATGTTTTGTCGTATTTTACACGACAGTTGTATAATTAAGTTTTTATTTGAATTTTGTACCATGTATTTGACGACTCAGAATAGGTGATGTATACCTATTTTGGGGGCGTCACAGTTGGTATCAAAGCTTAGGAATATGATCCCTGGCTAAGATGTGAGACAAGAACTAAGAGGAGAGAGACGGGAAATTCCTTCGCTAGTATGACATACCTAAGTTTATTTGGCATTTAATTGGTCGGTCAGAGTATAGGGATAATATGTGATATGTTAATTAACCTTTGTTTTGTGGCAGTATTTGAAAATGACATCCGTGAATGTTGAGAATAACAATGGAGCACAGGAGACCGTTGAGCCTCCACAGATCAATAATCAGGATAATGTGCATCAGGAAGGCGACAATCTTAATGCAAACAACAACACTGACCAAATGATGAACGATGAAATGTTCAGAGGCTTTATCCAATTCATGCAACATCAGGCGAGAGCGGCTCCTGTCCAAAATGCAGGTGGAAACACTTGCAACTCTCGGACGGTCACCGCCAAACAGTTCAAGGAGCTGGGACCACCGGAGTTTTTTGGAAAGCCAAAACCACTTAAGGCGGAGACGTGAATAAAGCAGATCAACAAGATATTTGATGTCTTAGGATGCTCCGAGGAGCAAAAGGTTCCCTTTGCCACCTTCATGTTGCGGGCAGAGGCAGATTACTGGTGGGAATCTGTAAAGCGTACTCAACCTGCCGCACTGAAGATGTCTTAGGAGAAGTTCCAAGAACTGTTCAACGACAAGTACTTTCCCGAAAGTATTCGTCACATGAAAGAGGTAGAGTTCATCAAGCTGGAGCAAAACAACATGACCGTATCGCAGTACGAAGCCAAGTTTGCTGAGTTATCCTGATTTGCGTCCCATTTGGTTGATAATTAGGAGAGAATGACGCGAATATTTTTAAGAGGTTTGAAACCCGAGATACATCAATATCTTATCCTTCATAAAATGTGTTTGTATTCAGATGTTGTTAATAGGGCTCAGTTATTGGAACGTGATAATGAGTCAACCCAACTAAAAGAGAGCAGACGACAAAATAATAATACCAGTGATAACAGTCATCGAAGCGGTGACAATAAGCGTGGGGGGAATCAACATGCCAGAAATGGCAACCACTTCGGTGGTAATCATGGCCAAAATAATAAGAATGGACATTTCAAGAAAAGGAGATTCAACAATGATGGAAAGACGTCAGCATCAGCACCTGTCATTAAGGAAGGAGAACGACCACCTATCATATACTTCAAATGTGGAGGGGAGAGACACATCAGTCCAAACTGCACGATGCCATCCAAAGCATGTTACAATTATGGAAGAGAAAGTCACCTAGCCCGATTTTTTCGTGCACCAAAGTCAAGTCCAGCTGGGATGGAGGCATCAAAGGCCGTCCCAGACAAGACAAAACTGGTAGTTCAATGGAGAGCGTTTGTCGTGACCTCCCAGAAAGCAAGGAACCCGAACGAGGTCATCACATGTAAGCTTATCATAAACTCTAGCAAAGTATATACCTTATTTGATATCGGTTCTACCTATTCTTTTATTTCTCCTACTTGCGCTCAACGTTTAAATTTGACTCCGGAGAAATTAGACTTTGACTTATCTATTGAAACTCCGTTGGGAGAAACCTTCATTACATCCACTGTTTATAAGTCTTGTTTGATTCAAATCGGTACCCGCACGTTACCTGTTGATCTTATTTCTTTGAAAATACTTGCATTTGATGTGATTCTAGGGATTGATTGGTTAACTACTCATCATGTAAAAATTGATTATTTTCGTAAGGTTGTTAGTTTTCATATTCCTAACCAACCTATTATGCGAATTCAAGCAACCAAACCATTAAAATCAATCACTGTCATCTCAAGCCATAAAGCTATTCGTTTATTGAAAAACGGATGTCAAGCTTTCTTAGCTCATGTCACGGATCTAAACAAAAATACGTCAGTTTTGAATGATGTTTCTATTGTTAATAAATTTCCTGACGTATTCCCTGAAGAACTTCCTGGCCTACCCCCAAAGCGTGAAATTAAATTTTGTATCGACCTTGAACCTGGAACAAAATCTATTTCCAAAGCCCCATATCGAATTGTTAGACATTGGCTTTATTCGTCCTAGTACTTCTCCATGGGGTGCTCCTATTCTATTCGTGAAGAAGAAGGATGAAAGTATGCGACTTTGTATTGATTATCGGGAGTTGAATCATGTCACCATCAAAAATAGGTACCCATTGCCACGTATTGATGACATGTTCGACCAGTTGCAAGGCGCCAAATTCTTTTCAAAGATTGATCTTCGTTCCGGATATCACCAATTGAAGATTAGAACCGATGACATTCCAAAGATGGCTTTCAGAACTTGGTACGGTCATTATGAATTCTTAGTCATGTCTTTTGGATTGACTAATGCTCCTGCTGCCTTCATGGATATGATGAACCGAGTATTCAAGAAATATTTAGATCACTTTGTGGTCGTCCTTATTGATGACATCCTTATTTATTCTAAAAGCCGTGAAGATCATGAGCAACACTTGAGGCTGATACTCCAAAAGCTTCGTGAAAATAAGCTTTATGCCAAGTTGAAGAAATGCGAGTTCTGGCTTGAAGAAGTAGCATTCCTTGGGCACGTGGTGTCAAGTCATGGAATATCAGTTGACCCAACAAAGATTGAAGCTATTCAAAGCTGGGAACAACCTAAATCAGTGACCGAAGTACGTAGCTTTCTCGGATTAGCTGGTTATTATCGGAGATTCGTGGAAGGGTTTTCTCGAATCGCTACTCCATTAACTCAGCTGACTCGAAAATATATAAAATCCGATTAGAACGTGGAATGTGAGAAGAATTTTCAAGAACTCAAGAGGAGACTCATTTCAGCACCTGTTCTGACAATACCATCTGGCTCGGAGAGATTTGTCATCTACAGTGATGCATCGGGCAAAGGGTTAGGATGTGTTCTCATGTAATATAGAAAAGTCATAGCCTATGCCTCTCGGTAACTCAAATAATATGAGAGGAATTATCCTACTCATGATCTAGAGTTGGCAGCTGTTGTCTTCGCACTTAAAATTTGGAGGCATTACTTGTATGGGGAGAAAGTGGAGATCTTTACGGATCATAAAAGTCTCAAATATTTCTTCACTCAAAAGGAACTCAACATGCGACATGGACGTTGGCTTGAACTGTTGAAAGATTATGATTATACCATCCAATACCATCCTGGAAAAACGAACGTGATAGCTGACGCATTAAGTAGAAGATCATATGCAGGTACGAGTGTGATATTATCAATGAAAAGACCCATTTTATATGATTTGCAAAGGATGGAGATAGAGTTAAGGACTCCAGGAACCCATGTGATGATGACAAATATACGAGTAGAACTAACTTTAATTGATAAAGTTAAAGCTGCTCAAGCTACAGACCTGGAACTGATGCGTATGAGGAAAAAAGTGCAAGAAGGTGCTATGTCGGAAGCAAGAATCGATGAAGAATGAATACTTCGAGTCAACTCTAGACTTTGTGTTCCTAACGACCCTGATTTAAAGTATAAAATCATGATAGAGGCGCACAACACACCGTTTACAATCTATCCTGGGAGTACCAAAATGTATCATAATCTTCGACATACATTTTGGTGGGGCAATATGAAGAGAGAGATAGCGCGGTTTATCTCAAGGTGTCTAACGTGTCAATGAGTCAAGGCGGAGCATCAAGTACCAAAAGGTTCATTGTAACCACTTAAAATTCCAGAATGGAAGTGGGAGCACATTACCATGGATTTCGTTACTGGTCTTCCCAAGGTTTCTCAAGGCATAGATGTAATTTGGGTCATTGTTGATAGATTGACCAAGTCTGCTCACTTCTTACCTATACGAGAAACTTATACACTTGAATGTCTTGCTCGTATGTACATAAACGAGGTTGTAAGATTGCATGGTATGCCAGTATCCATAATTTCTAATCGAGACCCAAGATTCACTTCACGATTTTGGGTTAGTTTACAAAAAGCTATGGGAACGGATTTACGATTTAGTTCGACACATCATCCTCAGACGGACGGACAATCAGAGAGGACTATTCAAACTCTTATAGATTTAATAAGACTCTATGTCCTTGACTTTAAGGGAAGTTGGGACAAGTTCTTACCATTGGTGGAGTTTTCCTATAACAACAGCTATCAAACAAGTATTGGCATGACTCCATTCGAAGCGTTGTATGGAAGAAAGTGTCGTTCTCCAGTATGCTGGGATGAGGTGAGTGAAGTAACATTGTTGGGACTGGAGTTGGTATGTATGACTACGGAAAATATTCAAACGATCCGGCAACGTATAAAAACCTCACAAGATCGACAAAAGAGTTATGCTGATCTTCATCGAAATGACGAGGAATTCGATATTGGAGATCATGTGTTGTTACGTGTTGCTCCATGGAAAAGAGTTACGAGATTTAGAAGGAGAGGAAAGCTCAATCCTCGATTCATTGGCCCATTTTTAATCCTCGATCGAGTAGGAACTGTGACTTATAGACTCGCTTTACCGCCAAGTATGTCTCGTGTTCATAACGTTTTTTATATATCCATGTTACGTAAATATGTGAAAGACCCAAACCACATTATTGAGTTATAACCGGATGAAATAGGGGAAGATTTGACATATGAAGATGTTTCTGTTCAAATCTTGGATAAGAAGTAACATATTCTATGCTCCAAGGTTATACCTCAAGTCAAAGTTTTGTGGAGAAACAACGATGTTGAGGAAATGACCTGGGAGTTAGAATCTGAAATGAAATCAAGGTATCCTTACCTCTTCGACATACCAGGTACGTACCCTAATTTCGAGGTCGAAATTTCTTAAGAAGGGGAGGTTGTAAGACGCCAACTTTTATGAGTAAAGATGAATTTTCTATAAATATTATTTTTAAATATTATGGAGTAAATTGATATAATGTTATAGTTGTGGGTAATATTTATAAATTTTGCAAAGTACGCAAGTTGTTATATAATATTCGATTGGTCGGAGAATATTCGTTTTAACAGGGAATATTCGTACGACGACACAATCATTGGTGGATCCCACAACAGAATTATTGTCGGATTGAGAAAACGACAAAAATATTTTATGAAAATAACGACGGAAGTTTTACCGTTAACTGTTGAAACACCCGGTATTAAAAGTACAGGAATACACGTGGTTGCATAGTAGCACACGGTATTGATTATTGATGCTTACGTGAGAAGTCACTCAGTTTTGTTCAATTATTGCTACAGTAATTGTTGTATAATATCTCACGTTATTTGATTCAATTATTGTCAATATTTTATATATTATTAAATCAATAATTGAGATGACAAAGTTATTAATATTATTATTTGTAATATTAACGATGTCTAGAAATTCTGTTAAGGAGAGGTTTGGTTACCTAATTGCGCGCCAATAGGGAGAACTCCTTATTGAAAAGCCCCCTCTTTCCTGAGAACGACCTGGTTGTTAAATATTACGAATTATAATAATGATGATAAATGTTGTTAAAAATATTGAGAGGATTTTTATGAAGTAGTTGTTGTAGATTTTGCTTATTATTTGGACCCCCATTTACCCATTTTAATCGGTAGGAGATTATTCAGTATATAATAAATGGTGGGGCCCACATGTAATGATGACATATGGTGGGTGAAGGACTTTTGAGGGGAAGAATCTAGCAAATGTTCACAGGTGGGAAATGGGGTGGGAAATGGAGTTGTTTTCCAAAAAGGCAATTGGTATTTTATATATATATATATATATATATATATATATATATGTGTATTATATTTTGTCTTGCTTTGTTATTATTGGTTGAATGTTTGGCAATTTGCATCTGTGGTATCAAAATTGTCATCCGTGACTTCGTAAATTATTTCGTCCGTGATTTTATTTCTTAAACAGTACTCCTTCCATTCTCCTAAAAATAGGATGCTTATTTAGAATTGAAAACACACCAGAAATTCAGAGAATTCTTCTTTTATAATCTTGAGCGTATTTCTTTAGAGTTTTAAGAAGCTTTGAGCGTAGAAAGCAGTATAAGTTTTCTTCAAGAATATCATCGCCCTACCAGTCGGAATACTCTTCTTTTTAAGGTAAGGGGTATTATTCTTTCATATTCGTGAAGAGAATTATTTTCTTTCTAATACTCGTAAGAGCTGTTATTCCATTCTTTATTATTATGTTGGAATAACCTGTCTATGCGAAGTACCGCATACATGGTGAAATTTTGTTGTTATTCCATTATTTATCATTCTATTGAACATCCTGTCTGTGCGTTTATGCATGACCTGGTTCCATTATTTATTATTCTGTTGGAATATCCTGTCTGTGCGTTTACGCATGACCTGGTTCTATTATTTATCTTTCTGTTGGAATAACCTGTCTGTGCGGTCTATCGCATGCTTGGTGAATTCTTTTGTTATTTCATTCTTTATTATACTCAGTTGGTTAAAATTTTGGCTTTTATACTCCATGAAATTAGTGGAATATATTTGATATTTGCGCTTCATCCAGTATCTTTTCATGGAAATATTCTTCTGAGCATTTTTGAATTTTACTCTACAAAGCAGTATCATGTGGACAATTTAGACGTTATTAGTTCTTGGATAAATTAATTCTTGAACTTGTTTTATTGATTTCTTATATCATTGTCATCATCCTCATGTTTATATTATGTTGAAAGTCATCTGTGGCCTGTAGTACATAGATGGACTTGGTATGATTATGACCAGGGATAAATCGGTATAATCATGACCGTAATATTACAAATGATGTGATAAAAGTCCTCATTGGCCCGTAGTGCATTGATGGACAGTTGTTGGCATGATCATGACCATTGATGAATACACGAATATCTTTGGTCAGTAGTGCATAGATAATTTGTGGTCGTGATACTAATGAATATCATTGGCCGTAGTGCAGGGATGATGTGGATTATTTATTAAGCTGAGTTTCAGCGATAAAAGTGATGAAAAATCTTTTTAAATCAGAAAAGATAGTAGATTTTATTCTCTACTTGACTCTTTTAATGGATAGATTGTTCCGCTGCAGTTAAACTTGGGGTTTGTTATATTTTATTAGTTTACTACTATTGAAGGCTAGCGATAATTTATTCTGCATTATCTTAGTCATAATATTTCTTACTGGGCTAGTTGAGCTCACCCTTTTGCTTTCATTATTCTCTTCAGGAAATGAGAACGTAGCGGGGACTAGTCGGGGAACAGAGTGACTGTTCAGATGATAGCATTAGTAGTCCTCACTATTCTATGAAATAGTGTGAAAATAAATATATTGAGGACTTATTTTGAGTTTGAATACTGTCTAGAAGACAATATTGTATTAAAACTCACAACTTATGTTTTGTCGTATTTTACACGACAGTTGTATAATTAAGTTTTTGTTTGTATTTTGTACCATGCATTTGACGACTCAGAATAGGTGATGTATACCTATTTTAGGAGCGTCATAACAGCGATGCTTCAGGCAAAGATTTAGTATGTGTTATCATGCAACATGAGAAACTCATAGCCTATGCCTCACGACAACTCAAAGAATATGAGAGGAATTATCCTACTCATGATCTAGAGTCGGTATCAGTCGATTTCACACTAAAGATCTGGAGACATTACCTGAATTGGGAGAAAGTGGAGATCTATACGGATCATAAAATCCTTAAATATTTCTTCACCCAAAAGGAACTCAACATGTGGTAACGACGTTGGCTCGAGCTGTTGAAAGATTACGATCAATACCATCTTAGAAAAGCGAACGTGGTAGCTGACGTGTTGAGTAGAAGATCATATGCGGGAACGAGTGCGATATTGTCAACGCAAAGACCCATTTTGTATGACTTACAAAGGATGGAGATAGAGTTAAAGACTCCAGGGACCCACGTGATGATGTCAAATATATGAGTAGAACTGACTTTAATTGATAAAGTTAAAGCTGCTCAAGCTACGGACCTGGAACTGATGCGTATGAAGAAGAAAGTGCAAGAAGGTGCTATTCCAGAAGTAAGAATTGATGAAGAAGGAATACTTCGAGTCAATTCTAGACTTTGTGTTCCTAACCACTTTGATTTGAAGTATAAAATCATTATGGAGGCACACAACACACCGTTTACAATCCATTCTGGAAGTACCAAAATTTACCGTGATCTTCGACATACATTTTAGTGGAGCAATATGAAGAGAGAGATAGCGGAGTTTATCTCAAGGTGTTTATCTTGTCAACGTGTCAAAACGGAGCATCAAGTGCCAAAATGTCCATTGCAACCACTTGAAATTCCAGAATGGAAGTAGGAGCACATTAACATAGATTTCGTTACTGGTCTTCCCAAGGTTTCTCAAGGCATAGATGTAATTTGGGTCATTGTTGATAGATTAACCAAGTTTGCTCATTTCTTACCTATACGAGAAACTTATTCACTTGAACGTCTTGCTCGTATATACATAAATAAGATTGTAAGACTGCATGGTATGCTAGTATCTATAGTTTCTGATCGGGACCCAAGATTCACTTCACGATTTTGGGCCAGTTTGCAGAAAGCTATGGACACGAATTTACGATTCAGTTCGGCATATCATCCTCAGACGGACGGGCAGTCGGAGAGGACTATTCAAACTCTTGAAGATCTATTAAGACTCTGTATCCTTGGCTTTAAAGGAAGTTGGGACAAGTTCTTGCCATTAGTGAAATTCTCTTACAACAATAGTTATAAAGCAAGTATTGGCATGGCTCCATTCGAGGCATTGTATGGACGCAAGTGTCATTCTCCAGTATACTGAGACGAGGTGGGTGAAGCAACGTTGTTGGCAATGAATTTGGTATGCATGACTACGAAAAAAATTCAAATGATCCGGCAATGTATAAAAACCTCACAAGATCGACAAAAGAGTTATGCTGATCTTCATCGAATGGACGTGAAATTCAATGCTGGAGATCATGTGTTATTACGTGTTGCTCTATGGAAAGGAGTTACGAGATTTACAAAGAGAGAAAAACTCAATCCTTGATTCATTGACCCATTTGAAATCCTCGATCGAGTAGGAACTGTGGCCTATAGACTCGCCTTACAGCTAAGTATGTCTCGTATTCATAACGTTTTTCACATATCTATATTACATAAATATGTGGAAGACCCGAACTACATTATTAAATTAGAACCAGACGAGATAGCGGAAGATTTAATGTATGAAGAGGTACCTGTTAAAATCTTGGATAAGAAGGATCATATTCTGCGCTCAAAGGTTATACCTCAAGTTAAAGTTTTGTGGAGAAACCACGATGTTGAGGAAATGACCTGGGAGTAGAATCTGAAATAAAAACAAGGTATCCTCACCTCTTCGACATACCAGGTATGTACACTAATTTCGAGGACAAAATTTTATAAGAATGGGAGGTTGTAAGACCCCAACTTTTATGAATAAAGATTTAATTTTCTCTAAATATTATTTTGAGTAATATGGTGTGGATTTGATATAATGTTATAGTTGTGGGTAATATTTACAAATTTTACAAAGTAAAAAAGTTGTCATAAAGTATTCGTTTGGTCGGGAAATATTCGTTTTATCAGGGAATATTCGTACGACGGAACAATCATTAGTGGACCCTACAACGAAATTACTGTCGGAGTTAGAAAATGACAGAAATAACTTTTTATAAAACTAACGACAAAAGTTTTACCGTTAATTATTAAAATACCTGATGATAAAAGTACAGTAATACGTGTGGTGGCATAGTAGCACACGGTATTAGTAAGACTCCAACTTTTATGATTAAAGATTTAATTTCTCGAAATATATTTTTGAATATTATGGTTTGAATTTGATATAATGTTATAGTTGTAGGTAATATTTATAAATTTTGCAAAGTAAGTAAGTTGTTATAAAATATTCAATTGGTCGAAAAATATTCATTTTAACAGGGAATATTCGTACGACGGCACAATCATTGGTGTACCCCACAACGGAATTATTGTCGGAGTTAGAAAATGACAGAAATATCTTTTTATAAACATAACGGTGAGAGTTTTACTATTAACTGTTGAAATACCTGATGATAAAAGTACAGTAATACCCGTGGTTGCATAGTAGCACACGGTATTGTACAGTATCATTGATTATTGATGCTTACGTGAGAAGTCACTCAGTTTTATTCAATTATTATCACAGTATCATCTACACAATATTTTATATTATTAAATCAATAATTAAGACGACAAAGTTATTCATATTTTTATTTGCATTATTGACGATGTCTAGAAAGTTCTGTCGAGAAAAGGGGTTTGGCCACCTAATTACGCGCCAATAGGGAGAAATTCTTATCGAAAAGTCCCCTATTTCTTGGGAATGATCTGGTTGTTAATATTGTGAGTTATAATATTAATGATGAATAAGTTCGTGTTGATTAAAGATAAGAATAATAATTGATGAGTGAAAGATGTTTGTTCATTTAGTTTTCTTTAATTCTTCCGTGACCCAATTACCCTCAAAGGAGGTAATTCTGTGATTGGCTGGTTTTGTTATTATTGATCAAACGGGAAATTAATCGAATAAACGAGCAATTAATTGATATTAGTTTACACGCAAATAATTATTTGTTCACATGCGTGGAACTATTGGTTCACATGCATGTACTATTAGGAAAGGTTGTGCAAGATTGATAATAGTTGAGGGACTAAATTAAAAATAGAGGCAAAGATGAAGGTACTAAACTGTAATAATTCGAGCCCCTAAACGTGCAATTATCGAAACTATATTTTCCTATAAATAGAAGCTCATTTCTTCTTTCATTCTCACCAATTCACTAAGACTCACAAGAGCAACTATAGAGAGAGAAACTATAAAGAGGAAGAAGAAGAGTATCCTGCTACTTTACTATTGCAGGATCCAGTCTTCTACTAAGGTAAGGAGTATTATTTATTTCATATTTGCTTACGATATTATTTTTCGTATTCGTAAGAAATTTAATTCTCATTCAATATTCATAAGAAATATTATTTTCGTTCAATATTCGTAGGGATATTGTCTTCGTTTAATATTCGTAAGGAATATTATTTTCATTCAACAGTTGTAAGGGATATTATTTTTGTTCAATATTCGTATGAAATAATATTTTCTTCTATACTCTGTAGTATGTAGGTAATATTATTTTATTTCATATTTCTAATTCTACACTCATTTTGTTAAAGTATTGCTTCTATACTCCATGAAATTAGTAGAATATCCTTGAAATTTACGTTTTATCTAGTATCGTTTCACAAGGATATTTTTTCTGAACATTCTTGTTAAATTTTAAGCTTTTCATGCCGGAGTACTATCCATGGGTACTATTTATATGTACGACACTATTCATATGTACGACATTATTCATACGACACTATTTATATGTACGGTACTATTCACGGGATACTATTTACGAAGTACTATTCACGGGGTACTATTTATGAAGTACTATTCACGGGGTATTATTCATGAAGTACTATTCATGGGGTACTATTCACTTGGATACTATTCACCCGGGATACTATTCATGACAAAAATTGATTTCTTTTGGTCCAAATTATTTTTGATACAATATTATTCTTAAATTTTACTCCACAAAGCAGTATCATGTTAACAATTTGGATATTTTTAAACTTTGGATAAATTTAAAGTCTTTAATATTTATCCTTGATTTCGTTTGATTGATGCTTATATCATTATCATCATCTTCATGCTTATATTATGATAAAAGTCATCTTTGGCCCGTAGTACATAGATGGACTGTTGATTGGTATGATTATGACCAAGAATTATTTGGTATAATCATGACCTGTAATGTTACAAATGATGTGGTAAAAATTCTCATTGGCCCGTAGTGCATTGATGGATAGTTGTTGGTATGATAATGACCATACATTCTCTTTGGCCAAGGATGCAAAGATGAATTGTTGTTTGGCATGATCATGACCATTGGTGATTACACGAATATCCTTGGCCCGTAGTGTATGGATAATTCGTGGACGTGATACTAAAGAATATCCTTGGCCCGTAGTGCATGAATAATTCAGTGATGTGGATTATTTATTGAGCTGAGTCTCAGCGATAAGATTGACGATAAATTTTTTAAATCATAGAAGATAGTAGCTATTATGCTCTACTTGACTCTTCTAATGGATTGCTTGTTTCACTGCAGTTAAACTTGTTGTTTATTGTATTATATCAGTTTAACATTATTGAAGGCTAATGTTAATTTATTATGCATTATCTTAGTCATAATATTTTTTACTGGGCTAGTTGAGCTCACCCTTTTCTTCACTGTTCTCTTCAGGAAATAAAAATATAGCTGGAACTAGTCAGAGAATAGAGTGACGGTCCAGATGGTTACTTTAGTAGTCCTCACTATTCTGTGAAATAGCGTAATAACAATTGTAAAGATGACCTTATTTGAGTTTGGATACTGTCTACGAGACAATATCCCTGTTAAAACTCTCAGCGACGTTTTATCTTATTGTATAAATGAAGTTTGTATTTAAGTTTTATACCATGTATTTGGGGACTCAGAATGGGTGATGTATACCTATTTTGGGGGCGTCACAGTTGGTATCAAAATTTAGGGATATGATCTCTAGCTGAGATATGAGGCTAGAACTAGGAGGGGTGAGACGGGTAAATCCTTCACTAGTATGGCCTACCTAAGCTTATTTGTTATTTAATTGGTCGGTCAGATTATAGGGGTATTATGTGACATGTCAATTAACCCTTGTTTTGTGACAGTGTTTGAGAATGACATCTTAAATTGTTAAATAAGCAATGGAGCACATGAGACTGTTGAGTCACCAACGATCAATAACCAGGATAATGTGCATCAAGAAGGAAATAATCCTCATGTAAACAGCAACACCGACCAAATGACGAACGATGGTATGTTTAGAAACTTTCTAGAATTCATGCAAAATCAAACGAGAGAGACTCCTGTTCAAAATGCAGGTGGAAACACTGATAACTCATGACTGGTCACCGCTAAGCAGTTTAAGGAGCTGGACCACCAGAGTTTTTGGAAAAGCCAGAACCACTTAAGACAGAGACTTGGATAAAGCAGATCACTAAGATATTTAATGTCTTGGGATGCTCCGAGGAGCAAAAGGTTTCCTTTACCACCTTCATGTTGCGAGGAGAGGCAGATTACTGGTGGGAATCTATAAAACGTACTCAACCTGCCGCACTGAAGATGTCATGGGAGAAGTTCCAAGAACTGTTCAATGATAAGTACTTTTCTGAAAGTATTTGTCACATGAAAGAGGTAGAATTCATCAAGCTAGAGCAAAATAATATTACCGTATCGCAGTACTAGACTAAATTTACGGAGTTATCCCGGTTTACATCCCATTTGGTAGATAATGAGAAGAGAATGACGCGAATATTTCTGTAAGGTTTGAAACCCGAAATACGTCAATACCTCATTTCTCACAAACTTTGTTTATATTCAGATGTTGTGAATATGGCTCAGTTAGTGGAGCACGATAATGAGTCAGCTCAACCAAAAGGTAACAACCAATAACACGATAATAATCATACCTGTGGCAACGACCATCGGAACAATGATAACCATCGTCGGGGGAAATTATCATGCTAAGAATGGTAACCACTTCGGTGGTAATCATGGCCAAGATAATAGAAGTTTAAATTTCAAGAAGAGAAGGTTCAATAATGATGGAAAGACAGCAGAACTGACACCCATTTCCAAGGAAGAAGAATGACCACCGGTCATATGCTACAAATACAGAGAGGAGGAACACATCCGTCTAAACTGTACGTAGTAACCCAAAGCGTGTTTTAATTGCGAAAGAGAATGTCACCTAGCTCGATTTTGTCGTGTAGTGAAGTCAAGTCCAGCTGGGATGGTAACGCCAAAGGATGTCCTAGACAAGTCAAAGTCGGTAGTTTAAGGAAGAGCATTTTTCGTGACGAGGAACCTGAACGAAGTTATCACTGGTTCTCTTTGTTGTTGTCTTCCACTCCTGCTTCTTCTCCCTGCGAATTTCCTGGGAACATGGCCTTGAAAGTGGGGATCTGCATCAACTGCTGGCAAAAATTCCCCATTTTCTTTTGCTTCCTCTGCATCTCCAGCATCATAGCCATCATCATCCCTTGTCCTTCACGTGCTTCCTTCAACGCCTTGAGCATCTCCAGTTGCACAATATTTGTCTGCTCTCCGCTTGCATCCTCGCCTTGTCTTCCTACACCTGTTTGCCTGACATTTGTTTATTGTTATTGACCATATATGATTATGTTAAACTTCCTTCCGAAGCGTCTTCAATAATTGGTTGATCAAGATCCATATTTGCGCCTTGGAAAGCTTGATTTGCTTACCTTAGAACTGGATCTGATGAGGTAATGCTATTTGTCGGTGAAGTTCTTCCTGTAGTTCTCCCACTTTGAGGTGTGGGCATACCCTTCACGAATTTTACACCTCCCCAGTAGAGTTGCCAAAGAAATGTGGGCAAGGAAATCGTGTCTTGCTAGTTAGGGTTTCATGTTGGCTGAGGAGGAGAGAAATCCACGAAGAGTACGTAATTGATTGATTGATTGAAGAGGGAAAAAGAACAGGTGGGCTATTACTCTAATGATGCGTGGCAAAACTCCTAGAATTTGGAAACCTTGTTAGGGTAGTTGGGATTCAGGGAGCCTTCTTGAGTGCTTCGGGTTGAGAGTGAATGTCCAAGAACTCTTAGAATCCAGAAACCTTGTTAGGGTAGCAGGGATTCCAAGAGATTCAAGCTTCCAAGTCCAACAAGAGGTCTCATCTCCAAAAGTCTAAAGTCCAAAAAGAGTCCACCCTTCATCGAATGGAAGGGGTATTTATAGAGTTTCTTAAAACTTAAGTAGTCACATGTCGGGCACATGTCTTCAGGAAAATTCCAGAAATACCCTTTAGTCATTAAAATAGTGCACATATCGTCATGTCCTTCTAGCCATCAATCCAATCCCTCAATCAATTCCTAAAATTAGCCGCCTCCACGAGCCTTCTGCCCCGGAGAACGTGGAGGCTTCTCTCGGGTCTAGTACATTTATTTTTAATTTTTCTGTTTTCATTCAATTAGGTCATGTGAACCCTAATTTGTACATTTAATGAGGTCAGGGAATCCTAATTGTGCATTTAATTTAAATAGGTCATATAAATCCTAATTTGTACTTGGGCCCACAGGATTCATCAACCCTAATGTTCAGCCACCCTAAGGGTTGACCTCTTAGAGGGCACACCATTTCATATTTTCGAGAGTCATGTTGGACAAGCTTTAAGCGGTGTAATGACAGAATAATGAGTCCGAACCACAAAAAGAATCAAGGAAAATCGTAAGAGGCTAGAAATGGTTTTCCTTGAATCCTCCATGACAAGAAAAGCTTTTCACAGGGCCAAGAATCAGGAGAACATGATGAAAATTGATCGAAAAAATGAAAACGAATGAATAAGACTGAAAAAGGCACGTACCTAGGGTTCAACCACCCTAGGGTTAGACCCTTCCCTCTAAGGTTCAACCCCTAGGGCATAGCCTCCCATGTTCTATGTTGAGTTCCTCTGAGGTTTTTAACAACGTGACTAGATGACATGATGTTCAGATAAAGAAAGAAGAGCAGAATGGCATGGATTGAGCATCAAAGACCTTGGAATATGAGACTTAAGAGGCCTCCATGAGTCATGAGATAGAAAGCTTATGGAGGCAACTCATTTTTAGAATTGACTGAGGGATTGAATTAACGACTAGAAGGACAGGACGATTTGTGTAAGACCCCAAATTATTAATAAATGAAATTTAAATTTCCTCTATTTATTATTTTAAAATAGTAAGGATTAAATTGATTAATGAGGTTATTTATGGGTAAAATGCGCAAATATTTCAAATAAGTAGGTGGTTATAAAATATTCATTGTTGTCGGGGAATATTCGTTTGGTCGTGGAATATTCTTCCTGTCGGGGAATATTCGTACGACGGCACAATCTTTTGTGGGCCCCATAACGGAAAGCGATTGGATGAAGAAAACAACAAGTATAAGTTGTTTATAAATAACAGCGTAGTTGTTACCGTTAATACTGTTGGAATACCCGGTGGTTAAAACACAGTAATACGCGTTGTTGCACAATATCACACTGTATTGCACCAATTATTGATTCTTACGTAAGAAGGCACTACTCAATAATGGTTACAGTAATTACTGTTCAGTATTTTATTTTATTGATTCAATAATTGTTGCGTTGATATTTTATATTACTGTTGTTTCAATAATTGTCACTATACAGTATTTTCCATTATCGGAGCAATAATTCGTATTATCTAAATAATATTATTAGATAACATTATTGGCAATGTCTAGAAAATTCTGTCTAAGGAGAGGTTTGGTCACCTAATTGCGCGCCAGTAAGGAGAAATCCTTATTGGAAAGCCCCCTCTTTCCTGGGAACGGCCTGGTTGCCAGTACTGTGATTCTGTAATATTATTTGTGAATAATTAATTATTGATTTATATGATGAGAAAAATATTTATTTTATGTGGATATAGATGGAGAAATTTTTTTAAAGTGACAATTGTTAAAAATTAATATTTTATCTTTTCTAATAAAATAATATTTTATTATATTATTATAATATAATAATGATGATATTTTTAGAATGAATGTGGGATATATGAATATATTAGGTGAAAGAGTATTTTTGTTACAAAAGTTGTTTAAAACATGTTAAACATGTCTGTGGGCCCATTTCTTGACTAAAATTTGATTATAGCCTGTAAAATCGTCCGTTTATGGATTTCGGTCAATTTCTGTTTGGAATTTGAAACAACTTTCTTCTGCAAAGTTGTATAGAATTGAATTTCCTATAAAAACTCGCGAGATTCAAATTTTCTGATAAAAGGGCTATTTATTATGAATTATTGAAGTTCCGAAATAATTGATTTTTGGGAGTTTTAGTTAATTATTTTGAGAAAAGCGTTTTTTGTATTTTTTTTTGGACATCATTAACATGTGTGGCTGGTGTTTTTGACCAAAAGGTGGGCTAAAGAAAATTTGTATAATTATATTAATATTTTATTAAATTTTCTGCTTTGGTGTTCTAAGCATTTTCCTATAAATAGGGTGCTTAGGTTAGAATTGAAAATTACACCAGAAACTGAAATCTTCTCTCTCTTTCTCTCTCTATATTAGTGAGCGCATTCTTGTGAGTATTTTAATACTTTGAGTATTACTATACGGTGCAAGTTCAAGTCATAGCCTATATCCGGTGTTTCAACTAGAAGTACTGTTTTTACGAGGTAAGGGATGTTATTTTATTCGAAAATGATATTATTTCTTCAATATCATTATGCCGAAATATTGGTTGGAAATTTTTATCAAATTTAAAACTTTTCATGTCGGGATTACTATTCACGAGTTACTATTCACCGAAAAATGAAATTTTCTTCTTTTCATCCAAAATATCTATTCTGGATACTAGCTTTGATTGTATCCATGTTTTGATCATTTTTGAATTTTACTTCACTATGATTATTTATAAGGTATTTTTGGACATGGATAAATCGAATTACGAATCCTGAATATTTATTATTTTGTTTCACTAGATTCGTTTCCTTTAAAGTATTTTTCATCATCCTCAGTCCTAAATGATAATATAACTGAATATCTTTAGCCTGTAGTGCAAAGATGAATAATTTCTGATGAATATCTTTGGCCCGTAGTGCAAAGATGAACAGGTGTTGAGATGAACATGACCAACTGATGAATATCTTTGGCTTGTAGTACAAAGATTAATATTGATCGATGTTACAGGGATAAAATATTGATGATGAACTTTTAAATTCATAGATAATAGTAGATTTCATTCTCTACGTAACTCTTCTATGAATTATTATTTTCCGCTGTGAATATTGATTTAAAACTTGTTGTCTATTGTATTCTATTAGATTTTTTTTCCTGTTGAAGGCTAATGATAATTTGTTCTGTATTATCTTAGTCATAATGTTCTTTACTGGGCTAGTTGAGCTCACCCTTTTCCTTTTTGTTTCATTTTTCTCAGGAGGCGAGAATGTAGCGAGTACTAGTCGGGGTATGGAATTATGGTTCTAGAAGTTATTTTAGTAGTCCTCACTATTTTTGTGAAATAATATATCAATAATTGTAATGAGGACTTATTTGAGTGTGGATATTGTCTAGATGACAATATTTGTATTTAAACTCACAGTTCTTATGTTGTAATAGTAAAGATATAGTTGTTTCTGTACCATGTATTTTGGCGACTCAGAATGGGTGTTGTATACCTATTTTGGGGGCGTCACAGTTGGTATCAGAGCTTAGGGATATGATCTCTGGCGGAGATCGGGGAATAGAAGTAGGAGGGGAGAGACGAGTAAATCCTTCGCTAGTGTGTCTTACCTAAGCTTATTTATTGGTCGGTCATAATATAGGGGTATTATGTGATTTGTTAATTTATTAACCCTTGTTTTATGGCAGTATTTGAGAATGTCGACTGAGAATGTTAACAGTGGAGTAAATGAGACCGTGGAGACACCTATCCTCACCAACGAGGAGAACGTGCAACAGGCTGGCAATGTTCCTCCTGTGAACAACACCAATGAGCAGATGATGAACGATGGGATGTTTAGAAGTTTTTTGTAATTCATGCAAAACCAGACGAGGGAGACTCGTGTTCAAAATACAGGAGGAAATGATAGCAATTCACGGTTTGTCACAGCCAAACAGTTTAAAGAATTGGGACCACCAGAATTTAAGGGAAAGCCGGATCCGATCGTGGCGGAAATGTGGGTCAAGCAAATTACCAAGATATTCGATGTCTTGGGATGCACGGAGGAACAAAAGGTTCCATTCGCCACCTTTATGTTCCGTGGTGAGGCAGACTACTGGTGGGAGTCTGTGAAGCGTACCCATCCAGCCGCACTCAGCATGTCTTGGGAGACATTTCAGAAATTGTTCAATGACAAGTACTTTCCTGAAAGTATTCGTCATATGAAGGAGGTAGAGTTTATTAGACTGGAGCAGAATAACATGACGGTGTCTCAATACGAGGTGAAGTTTGCAGAGTTGTCCAGATTTGCACCTCATTTGGTGGAGAATGAGGAACGTATGACGAGGATGTTTCTGAGAGGTTTGAAACCCGGCATACGTCAATATCTCATTTCTCATAAATTTTCTCTCTATTCAGATGTTGTCAACAGGGCTCAATTATTAGAGCGAGATAACGAGTACGGTCAACCAAGGGACCACAACCAGGATCATATCGGTGACAGCAGTCATCAGAACAATGATAACCAGCGGAGAAAGAAAAATACAGACAAGAACGGCAACCACTCTGGTGGTAATCGTGGCTATGAAAATAGAAGAAGCGAGTCGGGAGGAGATTTTAAAAAGAGGAGATTCAACAATGACAATACGAAGACGTCAGCACCAGCAGCAACTGGTTCCAAGGGAGGAGAACGACCACCGGTTATATGCTATAAGTGCGGAAAAGAAGGACATATCAGCCCAAACTGCCCACAACAGTTTAAGGTATGTTATAATTGTGAAAAGGAAGGACATATCGCTCGAGATTGCACTGTAGCGAAACCAAGTCCAGCGGGGATGGTGACTCAAAAAGCTGTCCCAAAAAAGATAAAGTCAACGGTTCCTGGAAGAGCGTTTGTCGTGACTGGTCAACGTGCGAGGAACCCAAACGAGGTGATCACAGGTAAGCTAATCATAAATTCATGCGAAGTTTATACCTTGCTAGATACTGGTGCTACCCATTCATTTATTTCTCCTACTTGTGCTCAACGTTTAAACTTGACTCCGGAGAAGTTAGACTTTGATTTATCTGTGGAGACTCCGTTAAAAGAAACTTTCATCACATCCACTGTTTATAAATCTTGTTTGATCCAAGTTGGCACCATCACATTACCTGTTGACCTTATCTCTTTAAAGATATTTGCTTTTGATGTGATTTTAGGGATTGATTGGTTAACTACTCATCATGCCAAAATTGATTGTTTTCGTAAGGTTGTTAGTTTTCATATTCCTAACCAACCTGTTGTACGAATTCAAGCAACTAAGCCATTAAAATCAATCATTGTTATATCAAGCCATAAAGCCATTCGTTTATTAAAAAACGGATGTCAAGCTTTCTTAGCCCATGTTATGGATTTGAATAAAGACGCGTCAAAATTGAATAATATTCCTGTTGTTATTGACTTTTCTGACGTATTTCCTGAAGAACTTCCCGGTCTACCCTCAGAACGTGAAGTTGAATTCTTTATTGATCTTGAACCTGGTACAAAGCCCATTTCTAAAACCCCATATTGAATGGCTCCTATTGAACTTCAGGAGTTAAAGGTCCAACTACAAGAGTTGTTAGACATCGGTTTCATTCATCCTAGTATATCTCCTTGGGGTGCTCCTGTTTTATTTGTAAAGAAGAAAGACGGGAGTATGCGACTTTGTATTGATTACCGGGAATTAAACCATGTCACTATCAAGAATAGGTATCCGCTACCTCGTATTGATGACCTGTTTGACCAGTTACAAGGAGCACAATTCTTTTTAAAGATCGATCTTCGTTCTGGATATCATCAGCTGAAGGTCAAAACTGAGGATATTCCGAAGACTGCCTTCAGAACTCGGTACGGGCTTTATGAATTCCTAGTCATGTCTTTTGGATTGACTAATGCTCCTGCGACTTTCATGGATATGATGAACCGAGTATTCAAGGATTATTTGGATCAGTTCGTTGTTGTCTTTATTGATGACATCCTCATATATTCCAAAAGCCGTGAAGATCATGAGCACCATTTGAAGCTTGTACTCCAAAGGCTGCGTGAAAATAAGTTATATGCTAAGTTGAAGAAATACGAGTTCTGGCTTGAGGAAGTAGCATTCCTAGGGCACGTGGTGTCAAAACATGGAGTATCTGTTGACCCGGCGAAGATTGAAGCAATACAAAGTTGGGAGCAACCAAAGACGGTGACCGAAGTACGTAGCTTTCTGGGCTTAGCTGGTTATTATCGGAGATTCGTGGAAGGGTTTTCTCGAATCGCTACCCCGTTAACTCAGCTGACTCGGAAAGATATCAAATTCGTATGGAGCGAAGAATGCGAGAAGAGTTTTCAAGAGCTTAAGAGGAGACTCATTTCGGCACCTATTTTGACCATACCATCTGGTTCGGATGGATTTGTTATCTACAGTGATGCTTCAAGCAAAGGGCTAGGATGTGTTCTCATGCAACGTGGGAAAGTTATAGCATATGCCTCGTGACAACTTAAAGAATATGAGAGAAATTATCCTACTCATGATCTAGAGTTGGCAGCAGTCGTTTTCGCGCTAAAGATCTGGAGGCACTATCTATATGGGGAGAAAGTGGAGATTTATTCAGACCATAAAAGCCTCAAATATTTCTTCACTCAAAAAGAACTCAACATGCGCCAACGACTTTGGCTCGAGCTATTGAAAGATTACGACCACACTATTCAATACCATCCTGGAAAAGCAAACGTGGTAGCTGACGCGTTGAGTAGAAGATCATATGCAGGAACGAGTGCGATGATGTCAAGTATACGCATAGAACCAACTTTAATCGATAAAGTTAAAGTTGCTCAAACCACAGACCCGGAGCTGATGCGTATGAAGAAGAAAGTGAAAGAAGGTACTATTCCAGAAGCAAGAATCGATGAAGAAGGAATACTTCGAGTCCACTCCAGACTTTGTGTTCCTAACGATTCTGATTTGAAGTACAAGATCATGATGGAAGCACACAATACACCATTTGCAATCCATCCTGGAAGTACCAAAATGTATCATGATCTTCGACATACATTTTGGTGGAACAATATGAAGAGAGAAATTGCAAAGTTTATCTCGAGGTGTTTAACTTGTCAACGTGTAAAGGCGAAACATCAAGTGCCAAAGGGTCCATTGCAACCACTTGATATTCTAAAATGGAAGTGGGAACACATTACCATGAATTTCGTTACGGGTCTTCCCACGGTTTCTCAAGGCATAAATGTTATTTGGGTTATTGTTGATAGATTAACCAAGTCTGCTCATTTCTTGCTGATACGGGAGACTTATTCCCTTGAACGTCTTTCTCGTATATACGTAGATGAGATTGTGAGACTGCATGGCATGCCAGTATCCATAGTTTCGGATCGTGACCCAAGATTCACTTCAAGATTTTAGGTTAGCTTGCAAAAAGCTATGGGTACAGATTTACGATTTAGTTCAGCATACCATCCTCAAACGGACGGACAATCAGAGAGGACTATTCAAACTCTTGAAGATCTATTAAGACTTTGTGTCTTAGATTTCGAAGGGAGTTGGGATAAGTACCTACCATTGGTGGAATTCTCCTACAATAACAGTTATCAGGCAAGTATAGGTGTTGCTCCATTTGAAGCATTATATGGACGAAAGTGTCGCTCTCCAGTATGTTGGGATGAGGTGGGAGAAGCAACGTTGTTAGAACTAGAGTTGGTACGAATGACTACAGAGAAGATCCAAACGAAACGTATACAAACGGCATAGGATCGACAAAAGAGTTATGCGGATCTTCATCGAAAGAACGTGAAATTTGACATTGGGGATCATGTATTATTGCGTGTGGCTCCATGGAAAGGAGTTAAAAGATTTGGGAAGAGAGAAAAGCTCAATCCACGATTTATTGGTCCATTTCAGATTCTTGACCGAGTAGGAAATGTGGCCTATAGACTCGCGTTACCTCCAAGTATGTCTCGTGTTCATAATATTTTTCATATATCTGTGTTATGTAAATATGTGAAAGACCCAAACCACATTATTGAGTTAGAACCGGACGAGATAGCTGAAGACTTAACGTACGAAGAGGTACCTGTCAAGATCTTGAATAGGAAGGAGCATGTCCTACGCACGAAGGTCATACCACAAGTTAATTTTTTATGGAGAAACCATGCTATTGAGGAAATGGCCTGGGAGTTGGAAACGAAAATGAAAGCGAGGTATCCTCATCTTTTCGAAACACCAGGTACGTACGTCAATTTCGAGGACGAAATTTCATAAGGAGGGGAGGTTGTAAGACCCCAAATTATTAATAAATAAAATTTAAATTTCCTCTATTTATTATTTTGAAATAGTAAGGGTTAAATTAATTAATGAGGTTAGTTATGGGTAAAATGCACAAATATTTCAAATAAGCAGGTGGTTATAAAATATTCATTATTGTCGGGGAATATTCGTTTGGTTGTAGAATATTCTTTCTGTCATGGAATATTCGTACAACGGCGTAGTTTTTTTGTGGGCCCCATAACGGAAAGCGATTGGATGAAGAAAACGACAAGTATAAGTTATTTATAAATAACGGCGTAGTTGTTACCGTTAATACTGTTGGAATACCCGGTGGTTAAAACACAGTAATATGCGTTGTTGTACAGTAGCACACTGTATTGCACCAATTATTGATTCTTACGTAAGAAGGCACTACTCAATAATGGTTACAGTAATTACTGTTCAGTATTTTATTTTATTGATTCAATAATTGCTGCGTTAATATTTTATATTACTATTGTTTCAATAATTGTCACTACACAGTATTTTCTATTATCGGATCAATAATTCATATTATCTGAATAATATTATTAGATAACATTATTGGCAATGTCTAGAAAGTTCTGTCTAAGGAGAGGTTTGATCACCTAATTACGCGCTAGTAAGGAGAAATCCTTATTGGAAAGCCCCCTCTTTCCTGGAAACGGCCTGGTTGTCAGTACTGTGATTCTGTAATATTATTTGTGAATAATTAATTATTGATTTATATGATGAGAAAAATATTCATTTTATATGGATATAGATGGAAAAAAAATTTTAAAAGTGACAATTGTTAAAAATTGATATTTTATCTTTTCTGATAAAATAATATTTTATTATATTATTATAATATAATAATGATGATATTTTTACAATGAATGTGGGATATATGAGTATATGAGGTGAAAGAGTATTTTTGTTGCAAAAGTTGTTTAAAATATGTTAAACATGTCTGTGGGCCCATTTCTTGATTGAAATTTGATTATAGCCTGTAAAATATTCTGTTTATGGATTTCGGTCAATTTCTGTTTGGAATTTGAAAAAACTTTCTTCTGCAAAGTTGTAGAGAATTGAATTTCTTATAAAAACTCGTGTGATTTGAATTTTCTGATAAAAGGGCTATTTATTATGAATTATTGAAGTTCCGAAGTTCCGAAATAATTGATTTTTGGGAGTTTTAGTTAATTATTTTGAGAAAAATATTTTTTGTATTTTTTTTGGACATCATTAACATGTGTGGCTGGTGTTTTTGACCAAAAGGTGGGCTAAAGAAAATTTGTATAATTATATTAATATTTTATTAAATTTTCTGCTTTGGTGTTCTAAGCATTTTCCTATAAATAGGGTGCTTAGGTTAGAATTGAAAATCACACCAGAAACTGAAATCTTCTCTCTCTTTCTCTCTCTATATTAGTGAGCGTATTCTTGTGAGTATTTTAATACTTTGAGTATTGCTATACGGTGCAAGTTCAAGTCATAGCCTATATCCGGTGTTTCAACTAGAAGTACTGTCTTTACGAGGTAAGGGATGTTATTTTATTCAAAAATGATATTATTTCTTCAATATCATTATGCCGAAATATTGGTTGAAAATTTTTATCAAATTTGGAACTTTTCATGTCGGGATTACTATTCACGAGTTACTATTCACCGAAAAATAAAAATTTCTTTTTTTTGTCTAAAATATCTATTCTGGATACTAACTTTGATTGTATCCATGTTTTGATCATTCTTGAATTTTACTTCACTATGATTATTTATAAGGTATTTTTGGACATGGATAAATCGAAATACGAATCCTGAATATTTGTTATTTTATTTCACTGGATTCGTTTCCTTTAAAGTATGTTTCATCATCCTCAGTCCTAAATGATGATATAACTGAATATCTTTGGCCTGTAGTGCAAAGATGAATGATTTCTAATGAATATCTTTGGCCCGTAGTGCAAAGATGAACAGGTGTTGAGATGAACATGACCAACTGATGAATATCTTTGGCTTGTAGTGTAAAGATGAATATTGATTGATGTTACAGGGATAAAATATTGATGATGGACTTTTAAATTCATAGATAATAGTAGATTTCATTCTCTGCGTAACTCTTCTATGAATTATTATTTTTCGCTGCGAATATTGATTTAAAACTTGTTGTCTATTGTATTCTATTAGATTTTTTTTCCTGGTGAAGACTAACGATAATTTGTTCTGTATTATCTTAGTTATAATGTTCTTTACTGGGCTAGTTGAGCTCACCCTTTTCCTTTTTGTTCCATTTTTCTCACGAGGCGAGAATGTAGCGAGTACTAGTCGGAGTATAGAATGATGGTTCTAGAAGTTATTTTAGTAGTCCTCACTATTTTTGTGAAATAATGTATCAATAATTGTAATGAGGACTTATTTGAGTGTGGATATTGTCTAGATGACAATATTTGTATTTAAACTCACAGTTCTTATGTTGTAATAGTAAAGATGTAGTTATTTCTGTACCATGTATTTTGGCGACTCAGAATGGGTGTTGTATACCTATTTTGGGGGCGTCACAATTTGGGCATTACTCAGGTAACTAAGAGTATTTTTGAAATTTTTCATAAGGTCACATGATAGGCACATGACCCTGACATCTGTCAGGCATGTGATCACTTAATTTTCAATAAATTCTATAAATATTTCTTCCATTCTAAAAGAAAGAACTTTTGATTCTCTATAGACTCGAGACCCTCGAGAAAACTATTTTTTCTAAGAGTTATGTCACGTGTTACTATAGTAATTTTCTACCATTTCTTCTCCCCTCTTTTACTCTTCAATCATTTATGTACTCTTCGTGGAATTTTAATTTGTGAAATTTTAAAAAATATTTCATAATCATTATATAAAATTAATAAGAAATTGAAAGTTAAAAAACCCGTTCTTTGCGCGGGGCACTTAGCTAGTAATTATATATAATAAGACAAACTTGGTTTTTTTATTCTTGTCTTTGGTCTTTGGTCTTTGGTATATAGGCGTAGAATTTAACTAGAGGTAAAATATTTTTTATGCTCCCATATAATGTTAGGATTAATTTAACTAAAACTAAAACTCACTTAATGGTCCTACAAACTTTAATATTAATTTATTATTTTGCAACAATTTTATTTTTTATAAGTCATTTAGTTATTTAGTCATATAATAAATTTTAACTTAAATATCATATTTAAGATTTTAAGTTTAAGTTTCTACTCAGCTTTAATCTCTAAATAACTATATATTAAAAATATTATGAATACTTAATAATTAATATAAAAAATTATATTATATATATGTATATATTAGAAAAATATTAATGATTACTTTAGTTACCAATTCTATTAGATTATAGGAGATCTTTAGTTAATTAATGTTACCAAATAATTCTAACTTATGTACTAGTTATTAAAATTTAGTTAGCTAACTTTTAAAATTAAAATCATAATGGCAACTCATTATTTACAATAATTATATTCCTAAATAACTATATATAAAAAATATAAGAAAAACATTATGATTAAATAATAATTAATATAAAAAAATTTAATGTATAATAAAAAAAATATTAATGGTTAAAATTTTAATCCACTTTATTTCATCTAGGAGACCTCGAGTTAATTTATTTATTTTTTAAAAAAAATCCTCACTTATATATTACTCATTAAAATTTAATTACATTTTAAAATTAAAATCATGATCATAACTTATTATTTTACATCAATTTTATTTTTTATAGAATTTTTTTAGTTAATTAATTATACAACAGATCAGTATGACTTAAACACTACGTTTAGAATTTTAGGTTTCCACTCAAATTTGAACTCTAATTAAAAATGCATATATTATAAATACGAATGATTGATTATAAAAACTTAATATTAAATTTTGAAACTATATAAAAACTTAGTATTAAATTAAATATAACAAAAGAATCACATTAATAACACTTAATTGTGTATATGATGTGTAATCATTCATTTCTTAAGCAAAATTTGTAGTTATTCTAATAATAGCAGTAAGTCAATTTAAAATTCAAAAAATATATTTTATAATCACAATATAAAATAAATTAAAAATTAAAAATAATTTTATTTAAGAAACAATTCATGCTTCGGATAACTTAGCTAGTGATATATATAATGCATGGAAAACTTTAAAGTTGTAAACGTGCACGTAACAGGACTAAACTAGCAGTACGTAGTAGGCCTATCTAAATCATAAAAAAAGTTGATTTTCCACTAGACCATGCATGTTGGCAAAGGCTGGTGCACCATGCATGTGTTTATGGAAATTAAAGGCAAACAAATATGCTATTCATATCACTAGACAAAAAGGCAACCATGGGGTTTTAGTTGGTAAACTTGTGCTTGCCACCATATATATGTGCCCATCTTCTTTATGCCCACCTATTTGTGCTTTGTACTTATAAAGCTCGAAAGCCTAAAAATCCTCAAACTTTTTCATTTGTCCAACTCTCTTTTTCATAGACTATGTATGTTTATTATTATATATCTCGATCTTAATAATGTTGCACTGAAAAATTTGTGGATTTATCTTAATTAATTTCTGAAGAAAGTTATTTATATATATATAATCCAGATCTTAAATTTACTCTTTATCTAATATACCTTGCATAAACCTCGTTAATTAGCGACGGACCGGACGACGGTTCGGTTCGTCACCGTCGTCTTAATTTTTAGCGACGGACCGAACCGTCGCCCGGTCCGTCGCTAAAGGGGAGGTATGCAAAATATGTTGGATAAAAGGTATGCTCTTGATCCTATATATATATATATATATATATATATATATATATATATATATATATATATATATATATATATATAGTTCACTTCTTATGCTGGTGATCCGCAACCATCGCTAAACCCGTCGTCATAGAGTCTGAACCGGGCTATAGCAACGGTTATGAGCTATGACAACGGTTCAGACCCTATAACGATGGGTTTAGTGACGATTTTGTTCGTTACTAAAAGTGATCAATCCGCATAAGAAACTCTATGTATATATGTGTGTGTATATATATATGAATGAAAAAAACTACATACAAGACAGAGAATTTACATACATGATTTAATCCATCTTGCCACAACTAATGGTTAATCATTCTCATTATATTGAGAAACATATGCATATTATCTTCTATATGGTGGTATGTTTTATGATAAGTTTAAATTACTATATTTTAGTTAAACTATTTCTTCACAACAGTTAACTTATAACAAATTCACTGTATCAACGATTTATTATCAATTTTTTTTATTTAATTTTCTATTCCTATTTTTCCTCTTTATCTTTTTTCATCTATTACAAATATTTTAATTTTTTTTAATTGCTCACACAGTGTACGCCACATATACTAGTATAAGATAATGTAGAATCCATTCTTTATATAACTATTGCAATACATGAAACCTTAATTTATTTAGCCTATGCTCGTTTCAAGTAGGTATTTATAACTTTCTCATAATTAAACTAGATCAGGCGGATCACCACTGACAAAAATGATGAACTTTTACAAGAATATTGTCAGTTAATATTTTATCATAAATGTCATAATCAGTGGTGCTTTCTTAATATATATTTTATAAGAAATTTCTGCATTGTTTGTTTTAGTATCTGGCATTATATTAAATTCATTCAAGTACACTTATAATTTCAGTTAATATTTCTTAATTACACGATATTAGCCATTTGAATTAAATGTTTAGCTCTAAAATTTTCACATTTACCCTCCATATATGTTATCAAATTGGATTTTCAATTGGACATATGTTTCAACTTGCTGATTATAAATATGTTATCAATTGGACAGGTAAGCATCAGCTTAATATGAATGAATGTCAAGAAGAAACTGACATATATATAATTCTATACATGTAAAGCAATTCAATTATTTGCAAAAAAAAATAAATTGTACATGCATGGAATATGAGCTTGTGATGTATGCTTCTGTTCATCAAGCTAGTGCTTCTGCTTCTGTCAGAAAGATAGAATCAGCCACTTGTAGCAATTAATCCATTTAAGGATGGACATACAATATAGAACTAATATATATAAAAATCCCACCTTGAATATTACAAGTAAGTCTGACAATCAAGAACCAAAATCCCAGCAAATAACAAGCTGGACCATAAGAAACCAAGTAAACAAATCCAAAATGGGAAATGGATCGGAAGAACATTATATGGAATTTGTAAAAGAAAGCACAATTGCAAACACTCCCAAACAAGAAAAATGAAAAACACAAAACTCCTAAAACATAAAGCAAAAGCTCTAACTAGCAATAAAAAAACAGTACTTGAACCTGGAGAATCAAGAAAATCAGAAGTTTGCTTGCATGCTTGTTTGCAGCCAAGGCATTCTATATATGTTCACTTATAAGGGTTTGGAATATTAGTACGTGGAAACCCTAATAATGTCACCACAATTATTAGGGTTTCCATGCTGCAACCCATACTAATGGCTCCTCTTTCCATGTCAAGTAAAGCCCTAAATCATTTTCCTGAGGTAGCACAAGGGACCATCCGGCTCGATACCTCTTTAGCAATGACTTAACATCGTCGATACAGTCATCGTTAAAAGAAAATTGTGTAAAATCCTCTTTAAGCCTATTAGACCATTGGCTTCCTTTTTCCCTCCTCTCACAATCTCCCTCAATATTATTACCATTTTCTTGATCATGATCACAAGCCAAAACCCTAACCATGCTTCTAGCACATTCTCTTTCCAACATCAACCTTTCATTACTAGTTGTCACAAAGCTCTCTTCTAGCATCTCGAAGTACAATGTGTAAAACCTAAGGCACTCTTCAAAGCACCTCACAAAATCATTTCTAGAGCTCGAAAAATCAGCTTCTTCTTCAACAATTGTCACAACTTTAGGGTTTAATGACCGGAACATCCTAATAACACCGCCTCTGTCATCTACTTCAACTCTTCTTAAAGCTCCAATACAATTTATGGCAACAGCTTCATCTTCTTGAACTCCAAGTCCCTCTTTTGTGAGCTCCCCTAATCGATTCAACCCTGTTACCACATTAAACTCGAAGGGAACTCCCATTAGCCTAGCAAATTTCTCCATCCTTTGCGTTATCTCTTTCATAACGGATCTTACCATATTCTCAGTTACCACAACGGTGAGCTTCAAATGTGGCGTCTCATCATTTCTTGTTGCCAAGGCCTCTAACAAAGTAGGCCATTGAGTACAAAGAGTGTTACTTATATCAATTATATGAATTTTACTTTCACCGTCTAAGGCTTCCAAAATAGTCCCATTTGATGCCACATGACCAAAAGTTGTCCAAGGGCTTACGTCTTGGAACTTCAATATCAACTCCCTAGCTACATCAAATGAATGGCTTTTCTCAGCAACCGAAATTAGGGTTTTGTAACATCTTTGCCCGGATTCTGTGGCCTTACAAAATAAAGCTTGTAAGAAATAAGAAGCTAGTTTCTGATCACAATCTCCATAAGGAGACGCGAGCTCGTTTAGCATCCACAAAAGGTGGTGGATCTTACTTGAGTCCTTATCCGAGATTGCTTTGGCGCATTCACGGAGAAGATTTGAAGCCCATTTTCCATCTCCACAAGGCTCGACTGAATCCGATGACCGACTTGTTGATGTGTTGCTAATTTGGAGCTGATTTGTGCTTTGGATTTGAATGTCTAGTTGATGCTGACCAATATTGTTGCTTTGGTGATTAGGGTATTGCAAGAATTGTGTTCCTTTTGGAGCAAAAAGTAGGGTTCTATCCATAGTTTATGATAGAATTGTCTTTGTGACTTTTGCAGGTTACAAATAAATTGTTTTTTTTTTCTGGTAGGATGGAAATACAGGCAAGTATAAACCTATGCAAAAAATTTGGAAGCCCTAGTATTATTGTATTTTTTTGGGGTCACTGTCAAGCTATGGTATCATCCATTAATTGGTAAGATATCAAAAAGAAAACATTATCATATATTTTAGGCATGCTGCAGTACTGACTAGCAAATTAATTAAGGTATATATATTCCACAACTAATTAGTTTATATAAAATAGTTACACAAGTTAAGACTACTTCAACATGGTTATACTATTTGAATTTGCATTTAATTTGGTGAAGTTAAGAGTTATCAATTATTGTGATGTTTATCGCAAAAAGTAGCATCTGTATATCACAAAGTTTAATGCTTTTGGTATCGAAGGACGTCAAAGGTCAATCAAATATGTTCTATACAAATGCAACCCTTTACTATAAATTTCACAATGAATTGACTGAACTCCCAAGTTATTTACCGTATTCGTATTCATATTCGTATTGGGCTACAAAATATTTATTTATGTTACTCTTCTATCCATATCTCTCTCTGTCTCTCTCTCTCTTCTATCTATATTAATTACAAAAACTCTATTTGAATATGAAAATTAGATCCGAATGTATTTAAATTTTAACTATTTGTATTTTGATTCCCAATAAGAAGTAAAAATACAAATATGTAAAATTCAAATATACTCGGGTTCAATTTTTCATGTCCGCGTAGAAGAACTCTATTAATTAACGTCTATGCATCTAAGCTTAAATTTATTTGTCTGTTAATCGTATAAGCTTAAGAAACAAAACTGAAGGACAAAAGCATAAATCCAAACTTATATCATGTCAATGTCTTCAAATTACTTGTTTAATATGGTCTTTGGCAAGGATAAAACATTTATTCCTAGAGATAAAATATAAACAAATTGGTAATCTCGATTATAATATGGAAACTAAAAGCAACCAACACGAAATTAATAACAAAAAAACCAATTTTTTTCTTAAGCTAGTATAAACAAATAGATGATGATAAAAACTATATTATCTGAAATTGACAAATTATGACTTTGTTTGACTAGATTTCACAATCATCTTGCCAAGGAATTTATATCCTAACTACCGCAACTAAATTTTCTATTGAAGTAGAGCCTATTGTTCCTCTCAACTTAGCTTCAAAAAGGAAAGAGCACGTATGTCATTTTATATTACCATATATACATTAATAAATCAAGTATTTTTTTATAGAACAAATGAGACTCTTTTCGTATAACCGAGCTAATATTAGACTTTGTTACAAAATGTTCTGACCCCTCTCGACTCAAAATTATGATGCTGCCATTGTTTCTATCATCCAGTAATTACTTGGCACTTGCACAACTAGAACTCTGATAGTATTAATAAACGGTCATAACAAATTAACTCAACTACTATAGCACTAAGATCTTTCAATTTAATCCATGTCAGTAAGTGAAGAATTAACTTGGAATTAATCAAACGTACAGGTTCCCTTTTAATATAATAGTGATTTGAGAAACATCAATACCAAGTGGTTTTATTTTTATACTCTTATCACTTTCATAAATAATTAAAGAACTATTGTCTACAAACTAATATGTTTGGTAATGAAGGCGACTAATCGTCGTTATACTTGCAATTAGAGAAGCTAATTAACCAATAAATCTCTATCCTATTTCGAACTAATTTTTCAAAATGTTTAGTAGAAATTACCTGTCATGCAGGCCTGATATAGTCAGTGACTACGTACGGTTGAATTTTTAGAAGTTAAGTATTGCAACTGACAAGGTTTCGGTAGTTTCTTTTTTCAAGTGTTAATTATTTGGATCGATCCTGAGCTCATACAAATTGTAGCACATAGTTTTATTTTCTCTCAAATGGATGTAGGACCCACTCCCTATTAGAGATGACATGAAAGTATCATTTTTAATGTATGTAGAAATATCAGTTTCTTTTTTTTATTTTTATACAAAATTTAAGTTGGACAAAGTAAGTCTTGAGATTTGCTACATAATCCTGAGAGGGCTATTCCACTCATTTACAATTGATTCAGAATTGAATGATTCAACAATTAATTTTAACTAAAAGTTAATTATAAAGACAGTTAAAGAGTAATACAAACTTAAACATTGCTTTTTTCATAATTATTTTCAAAAGACAAGTATTAGTCTTAGAATGTAGTATTAAAAAAATTATGTTTAAGCCATATAAAAACTGCTTAGATAATATTCGATATATAAATAATGTCACAAATAAACAAGGTGATAAAATATAGAATTCATAATCTAAAGAAAATATATGATATAGAAGGTAGATAAACCAAAAATAAGCTCAAGGGTATCAGGATAAATTATTCCAAGACTTAAACATCGACAAGAAGACAAGCGACAAGCTAGTATAGTTGTTTCACCATCCAATCATTGAAATATTTCTTTACTACTTCAACTTTCTTTCTTAAATAATTACTTCCTGAAGTTAAAGTTTGCATATATATATATATATATATATATATATAGTCCCCTTTTTCGGCGGGTAAAAAAAACAAATCAAAGACGAATCGACTATAACAATGGTTTTCTGAGATATAACGACGGTTCAAATCGTCACTATAACTATATCGTCAATTTTGTATACTATAACGACGGAAATAACCGTAGTTATATATAGCCGGTTAAGGGAACCGTGTGTATATATATATATATATATATATATATATATATATATATATATATATATATATATATATGTATATATGGGTTTCCATCCTTGGCAACCGGTTGCTGGTTGCCACGGACACTATACTGCAACCAACTTTTCAGCCATTGATCATGCTAATTAATGGCTGAAATTAAGTGCAATTAATTCCCTGTCGCTACACTTTATAGCCGTGAGACCCCAAATTTTATTAATAAAGATTTAAATTTCTCGAAATATTTTTTAAAATATAATGGTGTGGATTTAATATAATGTTATAGTTGTGGGTAATATTTATAAATGTTGCAAAGTAAGCAAGTTATAAAATATGTGTTTGGTCGGGGAATATTCTTTTTGTCGAGAAATATTCGTACGACGGTACAATCATTGGTGAACCCCACAACGAAAGTATTGTCATAGTTAGAAAACGACATAATTATCTTTTTATAAAAATAACGGCGAAAGTGTTACCGTTAAAACTGTTGAACTACCCTGTAGTAAAAGTACAGTAATACGCGTGGTTGCATAATAACACACGGTATTGATTATTGATGCTTACGTGAGAAGTCACTTAGTTATACTCAATTATTGCTACATCATATCTCTCATATTATTGATTCAATTATTGTCACAATATCATATGCATAATATGATATATTATTAAATCAATAATTGAGACGGCAAAGTTATTCATATATATTATTAAATTGCAATATTTACAATGTCTAGAAGTTCTGTCAAGGAGAGGTTTGGTCATCTAATTGCGCGCCAATAAGGAGAAATCCTTATCGAAAAGCCCCCTCTTTCCTGGGAACGACTTGGTTGTTAAATATTGTGAATTATAATATTAATGATGAATAAGTTCGTGTTGATTAAAGATGAAATTGATAGTTCCATTGTGTGGAAATTATTAGTGTTAGTAGAAATTGATATTTATTTCGATAATAATTGATGTCTGGAGGTTATATTGACCAATCGGGTATTCGGGGCACTTTTCGTGTCGGGGTATTATTCATGGGTTACTATTCACCCGGTTACTATTCACTCTAGTATTGTTCACTCGGGTATTTGGGACACTTTTCATGTCGGGATACTATTCACGGAGTACTATTCCCGAAATACTATTCACGGGATACTATTCACCAGAAAAATATATTTCTTTTCGGTCCAAATCATTTTTGAGTACAATATTATTCCATGAGAAGATGTGATAATTTTTCAGACAGTTGGTTGAAATTATAATAGTAAATCAATGTGGATCGTTGGTTTAAAGTTTTAGCAGTAACTTGTCCCTTCGATTTTTCAAAAGTTACTTGTCCCTTCGGTTTTTTAAGAGTTACTTGCCTCTTCGCAAATAGTAATTGTCTCTTCAATATTATCAAGAGTCATTTTGACCATTCGTTAAGACCAAGAGCTACTTTCAGTTCTTCTATAAATAGAAGCTCATTCCTTAATTATTTCTTACGAATTTACTGAAATTCTAGAGAGAGAAACTATAGAGAGAAAGAAGAAAAGTATTATGCTACTTCACTACTCTAGTATTCAGTTTTTCTAAGGTAAGGGATATTATTTGTTGTACTCGTAAGGGATATTATTATTATTATAGTAATGGGTATTATTTTTTTCGTATTCATGAAGAGAGCTATTGTTATTCCATTCTTTATTATTTTGTTGGAATAACCTGTATATGTGAAGTACCGCATATATGGTGAAATTCTTTTGTTATTCCATTCTTTATTATTATGTTGGAATAACCTGTCTATGCGAAGTACTGCATACATGGTGAAATTCTTCTGTTATTCTATTCTTTATTATTCTGTTGGAATATCCTGTCTGTGCGGATTACGCATGGCCTGGTTCCATTCTTTATTATTCTGTTGGAATAACCTGTCTGTGCGGTCTATCGCATGCATGGTGAATTTTTATGTTATTCCATTCTTTATTATTCTGTTGGAATATCATGTCTGTGCGGATTACGCATTACCTGGTTCTATTCTTTATTATTCTGTTGGAATATCCTGTCTGTGCGGATTACGCATGACCTGGTTCTATTCTTTATTATTCTGTTGGAATAACCTGTCTGTGCGGTCTATCGCATGCATGGTGAATTCTTCTGTTATTCCATTTTTTATTATTCTGTTGGAATAACCTGTCTATGTGGATTACCACATGCATGGTGAATGATCCTTCGTATTCATTCCTTATTAAATTGTGGAAATGATCTGTCTACGTGGATTACCGCATGGCGGGAGAAAATCTATTTGCAGTTTCATATATTCTATTATACTCAGTTGGTTAAAGCTTTGACTTCTATACTCCATGAAATTAGTGGAATATCCTTGATATTTGCACTTCATCCAGTATCTTTTCATAAAAATATTCTTCTGAGCATTCTTGAATTTTACTCTACAAAGCAGTATCATGTTGACAATTTAGACGTTATTGGTTCCTGGATAAATTAATTTATAAATCTTTAAAATTTATTCTTGAACTTGTTTTATTGAATTATTATGTCATTGTCATCATTCTCATGATTATATTGTGACTCCCCCAAAAATAGGTATACATCACCCATCTTGAGTCGCCAGATACATGGTACATAAATTCAAATACAACTTAATTATACAACAGTTGTGTAAAATACGACAAAACATATGATGTGAGTTTTAATACAAATATTATCATCTAGACAATATCCACACTCAATGGAGTCCTCATTACATTTATTATTACACTATTTCACATAATAGTGAGGACTACTAATGCACCATCTAGGACCATCACTCTGTTTCCCGACTAGCCCCAGCTACGTTCTCATTTCCTGAAGAGAATAATGAAAGAAAGGGTGAGCTCAACTAGCCCAGTAAGAAATATTATGACTAAGATAATGCAGAATAAATTATCGTTAGCCTTCAACAGTGTTAAACTGATACAATATAACAAACATCAAGTTTAACTGTAGCGAAACAAGCAATCCATTAAAAGAGTCAAGTAGAGAATAAAATCTACTATCTTTTATGATTTAAAAGGTTTATCATCACTTTTATCGATGGGACTCAGCTTAATAAATAATCCACATCATCCTTACACTACGGCTAAGGATATTCATTAGTATCACAACCACAAATAATACATACACTACGGGTCAAGGATATTCGTGTATTCATCAATGGTCCTGATCATGCCATAAAATAATTCATCTTTACACCCTTGGCCGAAGAGAATCTATAGCCATAATCATACCAAAAATTGTTCATCAATGCATTACGGGCCAATGAAGACTTTTTCTACATCATTTATAATATTATGGTCATGATTATACCGAATAATCTCTGGTCATAATCATACCAAGTCCATCTACGCACTACAGGCCACAGATGACTTTCAACATAATATAAACATGAGAATAATGACAATGACATAATAATTCAATAAAACAAATTCAAGAATTAATTTATCCAAGAACCAATAACGTCCAAATTGTCAACATGATACTTCTTTGTAGAGTAAAATTCAAGAATGCTCTGCAGAATATTTTTATGAAAAGATACTGGATGAAACACAAATATCAAGGATATTCCACTAATTTCATGGAGTATAGAAGTCAAAATTTTAACCAATTGAGTATAATAGAATATATGAAACTGCAAATAGATTTTCGCCGCCATGCAGTAATCCACTTAGACAGATCATGTCCACAATTTAATAAGGAATGAATACAAAAGATCATTCACCATGCATGTGGTAATCCACATAGACAGGTTATTCCAACAGAATAATAAAGAATAGAAGAACATAAGGATTCACCATGTGTGCGATAGACTGCACAGACAGGTTATTCCCAACAGAATAATAAATAATAGAACCAGGTCCGGCGTAAACGCACTGACAGGATATTCTGACAGAATAATAAAGAACGGAATAATAGAAGAATTTCACCATGTATGCGGTACTTCACATAAACAGGTTATTCCAACATAATAATAAAGAATGGAATAACAGAAGAATTTTACCAAGTATAGGGTAGTCCGCGTATACAGGTTATTCTAACAGAATAATAAAGAATAGAATAACAGAAGTTCTCTTCATGAATACAAAAGAAATAATACCCCTTACGGGTACAACAATAATATCCCTTACCTTAGAAAAAAGAGTACTGGATATAAGAGTAGTGAAGTAGCAGAACACTTGTAAGACCCCGAATTTTATGAAATAAAAGTATTCAATTTTTCTTATAATTACAATTCAGTAAATGGTTAAATTGATAAAAAGTTAAAGTTATGGGTGAAATGTGAAAATTTTTCAAAATAAACAAGTAGTTATAAAATAATCATTGTTGTCGGGGAATATTCGTTGGTCATGGAATATTCTTTCTGTCGGGAAATATTCGTACAACGGCGCAGCTATTTGTGGGCCCCATAACGGAAAACGGTCAGATGAAGATAACGATAAAAATTGAGTTTTTATAATTAACGGCGTGGTTATTACCGTTAACACTGTTGGAATACCCGATGGTTAAAATACAGTAATACGCGTTATTGCACAGTAGCACACGGTATTGCACAGTATTTTTGAAATTATTGATTCTTACGTAAGAAGGCACTACTGAATAATTGTCACAGTAATTACTGTTCAATATTTTATTTTATTAATTCAATAATTGCTGCGTTGATATTTTATATTATTGTTGTTTCAATAACTGTTGTTGCACATCATCTCCATTATCAGATCAATAATTCATATTATTTGAATAATATTATTAGATAACATTATTGGCAATGTCTAAAAAGTTCTGTCTAAGGATAGGTTTGGTCATCTAATTACGCGCCAATAAGGAGAAATTCTTATTGAAAAGCCCCCTCTTTCTTGGGAACGGCCTGGTTGCTAGTACTGTGATTCTGTAATATTATTTGTGAATAATTAATTATTAATTTATATGATGAGAAAAATATTAATTTTATGTGAATATAGATGGAAAAAATTTTTAAAGTGACAATTGTTGAAAAATGATAATTTATCTTTTCTGATAAAATAATTTATTATTATATTTAATAATATAATAATGGTAATAGTTTTACAATGAATGTGGGATATATGAGTATATGAGGAGGAAGAGTATTTTTATTGTATTAAATGATTAACACATGTTTTGTGTGTCGGTGGACCCTATTTCTTGACTGAAATTTGATTATAGCCTGTAAAATCGTCCGTTTATGAATTTCGGTCAATTTCTGTTTGGAATTTGGGAAAACTTTCTTCTGTAAAATTGTAAAAAATTGAATTTTCTATAAAAAATTACGAGATTCGAATTTTCTGATAAAATGACTATTTTCTATGAATTATTGAAGTTTCGGAAAATAAAATGACTTTTATTAATTTATGGGTGGGACCCACTTTGGTTGTTGAACACATGTGGGCTGCTGGGATTTTTTTTTTCAGCCTTGGCATGCTTTGATTACTAATGGTTGGTGTGTAGAAAATAGAGAATAAATAATATTAATTTATTATTTTAGTCTCCTTTGGCGTTCTAGCATTTTCCTATAAATAGGTGCTTAAGTTAGAATTAAAAATCACACCAGAAATAAGTTTTCTTTCTCTCTATATTATCAAGCATATTTTTGTGAGTATTTTGATATCTTGAGTGTTGCTCAGCGTTATATCCAATATTCAAGTCAGAAATACTGCTATTTTGAGGTAAGAGATTTTAAGGGTTATTATGTTTTTCAGTTCGTAATTCTTCTGACCTTCAGAAAATTTTGGAAAAATTTAAAATGATATTTTGATGAGTTTTATTGATTGTGTCCAAAAATGGTGATTTTTGGATGTATAGATTAAGAGTTATGAATTTTACGGGGAAAGACTATTTTAAAAGTAACCGCTTATAACTCCTTGTGGTTAACTTCAAAATTGATAAAATTTTTATTGGAAGTATATCTATATAATATTAGTGTACTCTGTGAATTTCGGAATTTTTGGATAAAAGTACAATTTATGATAAATGTCTAAATATTCGGCGATTTTGGCCATATGAAAAATAGTAAATGAATTTTAAAAATTTTGAGAAAAATATATGTTCAATATAGGACTATATTCTGCTAAATCCCAGAAAAGAAATAGTTTTGGAACTGATTTGGTATTTTTCATGAAAATGGACTAGTTATGAGTAAATGAATTAAATATGTTATGTGAAGTAAAAAAATTGAAAAATAGGATTTTATGGCTTGAGAATCCTATATGAGGTATATGCATATTTTTTATGAGGGTTTTGATTATTGGTAATAAAATCTTATGAGTTTGACATTTTAGGATGATTAAATACATTATTTAGTAAAGTGTAAACAATTAAAATAAATTATTTATAAGCTTAAGAAATATTATTCTTTCAATATCATTATATCGAAATATTGGTATGTATTTTATTGTGGAATTTCTACCTTTTTATGTCAGATTTACTATTCATGAGTTACTATTCACGATAAAATTGGTTTCTTTTTCTAACCAAATTATAGTTGATATGTGAATATTACTCTTAAGATTAAATCTAGATGTTTTGATTATATTGATTTTACTATTATATATGACATTTTTATAATCCTGGTGAAGAAATTTTTCTTTGACTTAAGTGTAAAGATGGGTAAATTTTTGGTATAATCATGACTATGAGTTCCCTTTGGCCAGTAGTGCAAAGTTAAATTATTGACTGGTATGATCATGACCATTGAATTTATAATTGAATATCTTTAGCTTACGTGCAAAAGTGAAATGATCAACATAGTTATAATTATTTTTTATATAAATTCTGAAATGATTATATATTTCTTTGAGATATTAATATCTTTGGCCTGTAGTGTAAAGATGAATTATTGATGAATATCTTTGGCCTATAGTGCAAAGATGAACTGTTGATGAATATCTTTAGCCTGTAGTGCAAAGATGAATTATTGATGAATATATTTGGCCTGTAGTGCGAAGATGAACTGTTATTGAATATCTTTGGCCTGTAGTGCAGAGATGGTTTGTTGATGAATATCTTTGGTCGTAGTGCAAAGATGGATTTATTAGCATGATTATGAACACGAACTGTGATTTGGCATAACCATGATCTTTGATATTTCAGGTAAAGACAGGTGATGAAAATATTCTTCGTCCTTTGATGGATTTATTAGCATGATTATGAACAGGAACTGTGATTTGGTATAACCATGATATTTGATGTTTCAGGTAAAGACAGGTGATGAAAATATTCTTCGTCCTGGGTGCGAAAAAAAATTTAGAATCACAATTATGATTATGAGTTATTCATATGATTGTGGAAAGGAACTGTTGAGTGATGTTACAGGGATAAAACATTGTTGGTGAATTTTTAACATGGAGAAGATAATAGACTTTATGGTCTATTTGACTCTTCTAATGGATTGCTCGTTCCGCTGCAACTATGGTTGAAAATTTTTATCATCTACCATATGTTCTAAATCTCTGATTTATTACTATTAAAGGCTATTGATAAATTATTTATTTATAGTCATGATATTCTTTACTGGGCTAGTTGTGCTCACCCTTTTGTTTCACAATTCCTTTCAGGTAATAAGAGTGTAGTTGGGTCGAGCGAGAGTAACGGGAAAATAGAACGGTGGTCTCTAGCTGTGGAGGTTCCCCCTAAGTAGTATAGAAAAGTATTGTATACATCATTTAGTAGTTATATTTGGTGAATCAAATAGGGTGAGGCGAACCCAACGTTGAAAGGGTGTTTTGCCACTATCATACAAGATGTCTAATGATATACAACCTCGTGTCATCATAAGACAGGGATGTGCTCATCCACTTGCTGAGTATAATTACGAGCACTACCTATATAATCTTGGTGTTTGTTTGAAGTATAATTCTCAATTAGAGATAGTGGAGATAATGATATGTCAATAGAAGACTCCCCATTGGGAAGAATATGATAGTAATCTTCTCGTTTTTCTTTGGGGTCTATTGGGTCAACTAAGGATAATTCTGTGGCCATATGATATCTATCATAACCTAGAAGCATGGCCTCCCATGTACGAAGGTTTCCTTGAGCACTTCCCAAAGATTCTAATTTCTAAAACAGTTTTTGACTATACCTTTATGTAAGGTGTCATTGTGAGGTGTTGTCCACGGTTGGGACATGAGTCACATTTGGATATTTGTATCCAAACTCACAGCATATGTGTTGTTGTATTTTGTACGACAATTGTTGTACTAAAGTTGTATTTATTTTTTGTACCATGTATTTGGCGACTCAGAATAGGTTGGATGGAATGGACCTATTTTGGAGTTGTCACAGTTGGTATCAGAGCTTAGGGATATGGTCTCTGGCGGAGATCGGGGAATATAACTAGGAGGGGAAAGATGAGTAAATCATTTGCTAGTGTGTCCTACCTAAGCTTAATTGTTGGTTGGTCATAATATATGGATATTATGTGATACATTAATTTACTTAATTAACCATTGTTTTATGGTAGTATTTGAGAATGGCAGCTAAGAATGCTAACAATGGAGTGAATGAGACTTTGGGGATACCTCTAATCACTAACTATGATAATGTGATGTCAGATGAAGAAGGAATTAGAGAAATCCATGTGGTGAGTGAAGAATTGATAGTTGCACCCGAAATGGTCACAGAGGTAACAGCTGAGAGTGAGGAAGAAGAGGTACCTGAAGAGAGTTTGTAAGAGGTATTATATGATCAAAATGTAGAATTGCAAAATAGTATTCATGAGTTAGAAGAGCAGGCTGAAGAACGACAGGCGGTCGTGGAGAAAAAGGATGCAACAATTCAAGCTTGTGTTACCCGATATGTGATGCTTGAATAGAAGCATTCTTTGGCAGAGTATAAGATGATAAAGATGGAATCTGAGCTGAAAGAAGAAAAAACTGAACGAGTAAGAATAAGTGATGCATGGGCAAAAGCCGCACGACACGTGGATATTATGAAAAGAGATGTTCGATCTAAGAAGGCTAAAATAGATGATATGAATTTTTTTTTTGGAAAGCAATTGGGAGAACCCAACATCGAGTTTTGAATTACCCTGTACAAAGCGGTCAACCTGAATTCGATATGGATCGAAGATTGATGATTCGGATCATGAATCAGGAGTACGACGAGGCAGTTGAGGGAGGAATATGTCCCATAGAAAAGTATATTCCTACGGCAGTGATGACGCCAAATGTTGCCCCAGACAAGTCAAAATCGGGTAGTTCGAGGGATGGCAGTTGTCATGACTTTCCAAAAAATAAGGAACCCAAATGAAGTTATCATGGGAGATGAGCAATGGAGAAATCATGATGATCTGAGAGATAGAATCTGAAATGAAAGCAAGGTATTCTCAATTCTTCGAAATATCAGGTACGTAAATTTCGGGGACGAAATTTCATAAAGAGGGGAGATTGTAAGACCCCAAATTTTATGAAATAAAAGTATTTAATTTTTCTTATAATTACAATTCAGTAAATGGTTAAATTGATAAAAAGTTAAAGTTATGGGTGAAATGTGAAAATTTTTCAAAATAAACAAGTGGTTATAAAATAATCATTATTGTCGGGGAATATTCGTTGGTCGTGAAATATTCTTTCTGTCGGAGAATATTCGTACGACAGCGCAACTATTTGTGGGCCCCATAACGGAAAACGGTCGGATGAAGATAACGACAAAAATTGAGTTTTTATAATTAACGGCGTAGTTGTTACCGTTAACACTGTTGGAATACCCGGTTGTAAGACCCCAACTTATTAATAAATAAAATTAAATTTCCTCTATTTATTATTTTGAATTAGAAATGGTTGATTTGATTAATGTGGTTAGTTATGGGTAAAATGCGCAAATATTTCAAAGCAAGTGGTTATAAAATATTCATTTTTGGTCGGTGAATATTCGTTTGGTCGTGGAATATTCTTGCTGTCGGGAAATATTCGTACGACGGCGCAACCTTGTGTGGGCCCCATAATGGAAAGCGATTTGATGAAGAAAACGACAAGTATAAGTTGTTTATAATTAACGGCGTAGTTATTATCGTTAATACTGTTGGAATACCTGGTGGTTAAAATACAGTAGCACACGGATTACACAGTATTTTTGAATTATTGATTCTTACGAAAGAAGGCACTACTCAATAATTGTTATACTAGTTACTATTCAATATTTTATTTTATTGATCCAATAATTGCTGTATTGATATTTTATATTATTGTTGTTTCAATAATTGTCACTGCACAGTATTTTCCATTATCAGATCAATAATTCATATTATTTGAATAATATTATTAGATAGCATTATTGACAATGTCTAGAAAGTTCTATCTAAAGAGAGGTTTGGTCATCTAATTGCGCGCTAGTAAGGAGAAATCCTTATTGGAAAGCCCCCTCTTTCCTGGGAACGGCCTGGTTGTCATAAATGTGATTCTGTAATATTATTTGTGAATAATTAATTATTGATTCATATGATAAGGAAATATTTATTCTATGTGGATATAAATGTTGGATATATTTATTGTGGTTAAAAATGAAGGAGTTAATGTTGAGGTGTTTTATCAGTATTTTTATCGGAATGGAGGTATTAAAAATCAAATCAGGGTTTTTGAGAAATATTACGGGGGTTATAATTTTTAATCCGACCGTTGGATCGTGGCAATTTTTGGATATGTTATTCATATATAAGTTGAGTATATGTCCACAAATTTTGAACCGTTAAAAATGAGCGTATGATTTGTTATGAATTTTACGAGATGACTGGTTCAGAAATTGTTAAATTTTCGGAGTTAATCATTTTGGTGGAAAATTCTAGAATTAGTGGGCCCCACTATTGGTTGGTAAAGAAATGTACTGAGATTTTTATTCAAATATGGTGGGTAGAAATAGTAGTAGGTAAAGCCATCAGGTTATAGGTTAAGTCTACTTCGGCGTGCTAACATTTTCCTATAAATAGAGGGCTAAGTTAGAATTGAAAATCACACCAGAAACAAGTTTTCTCTCTTTCTCTCTTTCTCTCTCTAGATTATTGAGTGTATTTTGTGAGTATTTAGTTACTTTGAGAGTTGCTATTCAGCACAAGTTTCATTCAGCCTCATAACCGATATTCCGATCAGAAGTACTGATATTTTGAGGTAAGGGATATTATTTTCTTCTTAAATGATATTATTTTCTTCAATATCATTATGCTGAAATATTGATATGAGTTTTTTTATTAAATTTGGAACTTTTTGTGTCTGGATTACTATTCACGTATACGGCACTATTCACCGAAAAATAAAATTTTCTTCTTTTTGTCCAAGATGTCTATTATGGTTACTATCTTTGATTGTATCCATGTTTTGATCTTTATTTTTTGAATTCTGCTTCACAATTGATTATTATGAAATATTATTGATCTTGGATAAACTGTCATACGAATCCCTACTATTTGTCCTTATGTCTCACTGGATTCATTTTCTTTAAGATATTTTTCATCATCCTCAGTCCTAAATGATGATATTACTGAATATCTTTGGCCTGTAGTGCAAAGATGTATGATTACCTGATGAATATCTTTGGCCTGTAGTGCAAAGATGAACAGGTGTTGAGATGAACATGACTGACTGGTGATACAAATGAATATCTTTGGCCTGTAGTGCAAAGATGAATATTTGGTTTAAGATGATTATTAATTGATGTTATAGGGATAAAATATTGATGATGGACTTTTAAATCTTAGAAGATAGTAGAATTCATTCTCTACTTGACTCTTCTAATGGTTTGCTGTTTTCACTGCAGTTGTTGATCTAAAACTTGTGGTCTATTATATTTTATCAGATTTTTCCCTGTTGAAGACTAATGATAAGTTGTTGTATATTATCTTAGTCATAATATGTGACGCCCCCAAAATAGGTCCAATCCATCCAACCCATTCTGTGTCGCCAAATACATGGTACAGAAAATAACTACAACTTTATTATTACAATTGTCGTGCAAAATACGACAACACATATACTGTGAGTTTAAATACAAATATTGTCATCTAGACAGTATTCATACTCAATTAAGAACTCATTATACTTATTGATACACTATTTTACAAAATAGTGAGGACTACTAAAACAAATGTCTTGAACCATCATTCCACACCCCGACTAGTACTCGCTACATTCTCGCCTCCTGAGAAGAAAATGGAACAACAAGGAAAAGGGTGAGCTCAACTAGCCCAGTAAAGAATATTATGACTAAGATAATATACAATAAATTATCGTTACTCTTCAACATGGAAAAATCTAATAGAATACAATAGACAACAACTTTTAAATCAATATTCGCAGCGGAAAATAATAATTCATAGAAGAGTTACGTAGAGAATGAAATCTACGATTATCTATGAATTTAAAAGTTCATCTTCAACATTTTATCCCTGTAACATCAATCAATAAATATCTTGAATCAAATAGTCATCTTTGCACTACAGGCCAAAGATATTCATCAGTTGGTCATGTTCATCTCAACACCTGTTCATCTTTGCACTACGGGCCAAAGATATTCATCAGAAATCATTCATCTTTGCACTACAAGCCAAAGATATTCAATTATATCATCATTTAGGACTGAAGATGATGAAAAATATTTTGAAAGAAACGAATCCAGTGAAACAAAATAATAAATATTAAAGATTCGTATTTCAACTATTCCATGTCCAAAAATAACTTATCATAGTGAAGTAAAATTCAAGAATGATCAAAACATGGATACAATCAAAGCTAGTATCCAGAATAGATATTTGGACGAAAAGAAAGAAATTTCATTTTTCGGTGAATAGTAACTCGTGAATAGTAACTCATGAATAGTAACCCCGACATGAAAAGTTCCAAATTTGATAAAAAGTTCAGATCAATACTTCGGCATAATGATATTGAAGAAAATAATATCATTTAAGAAGAAATAACATCCCTTACAATCCCTTACCTCAAAAGAGCAGTACTTCTGACTGGAATAACGCTGAATGAACTTGCACCGTATAGCAACACTCAAGATATCAAAATACTCACAAGAATACGCTCGATATATAGAGAGAGAAATAGAGAGAAAACTTCAGTTTCTGGTGTGATTTTCAATTCTAACCTAAGCACCCTATTTATAGGAAAATGCTTAGAACACCAAAGCAGAAAATTGAATATAATAATATTATATATACAAAATTGTCAAGTCAACCTAAGAAATCTGATTTCAGATCATGTATAACACATGTGAGCCACTCAATTGCAACAAAAAACGTTTTTCTTAAAAAAAACATTTTAAACTCCAAAAATCAATTATTTCGGAACTTCAATAATTCATAATAAATAGCCCTTTTATCAGAAAATTCGACTCTCGCGAGTTTTTATAGGAAATTCAATTCTCTACAACTTTGCAGAAAAAAGTTTTTCCAAATTCCAAACAAAAATTGACCGAAATCCACAAACGGGCGATTTTACAGTCAATAATAAATTTTCGGTCAAAAATTGTGTCCACCAACACACAAAACATGTGTTAATCATTTAATCCAACAAAAATACTCTTCCTCCTTATTTATTCATATATTCCACATTCATTGTAAAAATATCACCATTAATATATTATTAAAATAATATATTTAAATGAATTATTTTATCAGAAAAAGATAAAATATTAATTTTCAACAATTGTCACATTAAAAATTTTCTCCATCTATATCCACATAAAATCAATATTTTCCTCATCATATAAATTCATAATTAATTATACACAAATAATATTACAGAATCACAGTACTGGTAACCAGGCCGTTCCCAGGAAAGAGGGGGCTTTCCAATAAGGATCTCTCCCTACTAGCGCGCAATTAGATGACCAAACCTCTCGTTAGATAGAATTTTCTAGTCATTGCCAATAATGTTATCTAATAATATTATTCAGATAATATGAATTATTGCTCCGGTAATAGAAAATACTGTGTAGTGACAATTATTAAAACAACAGTAATATAAAATATCAACGCAGCAATTATTGAATCAATAAAATAAAATACTGAACAGTAATTACTGTAACAATTATTGAGTAATGCCTTCTTACGTAAAAATCAATAATTGGTGCAATACCGTGAGCTACTGTGCAACAACGCGTATTACTGTGTTTTAACCACCGAGTATTCCAATCAGTGTTAACGGTAACAACTACGCCGTTATTTATAAACAACTTACTCTTGTCATTTTCTTCATCCAATTGCTTTCCGTTATGGGGCCCACCAAAGACTGCGCCGTCGTACGAATATTCTCCGACAGTAAGAATATTCCACGACCAAACGAATATTCCCCGACAACAATGAATATTTTATAACCACTTGTGTATTCCGAAAAAAAAATCATATATCACCCTTAACTTTAATATTTATCAATTTAACCATTTACTAAATAGTAATTATTGAATACTTTTATTTCATAAAATTCGTGGTCTTACATAATATTCTTTACTGGGCTAGTTGAGCTCACCCTTTTCCTTTTTGTTCTATTTTTCTCAGGAGGCGAGAATATAGCGGGAACTCGTCGGGGTGTGGAGTGATGTTTCTTGTCAGTGGTGTTAGCAGTCCTCACTATTTTATTAAATAGTATTTTAATAATTGTAATGAGGACTTATTTGAGCGTGGATATTGTCTATAAGACAATATTTGTATTTAAACTCACAGTATTGTGTTGTCGTATTTTGCGCGACAAGTGTTTTAATAAAGTTGTATTTGTTTCTGTACCATGTATTTGGCAACTCAGAATGGGTGAAGTATACCTATTTTCGGGGCGTCACAGTTGGTATCAGAGCTTAGGGATATGGTCTCTGGCGGAGATCGGAGAATAGAATTAGGAGGGGAGAGACGAGTAAATCCTTCGCTAGTGTGTCCTACCTAAGCTTATTTGTTGGTTGGTCATAATATAGGGATATTATGTGATATGTTAAATTATTTAATTAACCCTTGTTTTATGGCAATATTTGAGAATGGCAGCCGAGAACGTTAACAATGGAGTATATGAGAATGTGGAACAACCTTTAGTCACAAACCAGGAGAACGTGTAACAGAAAGGCAATATTCCTCCTGTAAATAACGTTACCGAGCAAACGATGAATGATGGAATGTTTAAGAGCTTTTTGCAGTTCATATAAAATCAGACGAGGGAGACTCGTGTGCAGAATACGGGTGGAAATGATAACAACGCGCGGTTTGTCACGGCCAAGCAGTTCAAAGAGTTGGGACCACCATACTTTCAGGGAAAGCCGGATCCGATCAAGGCGGAAACGTGGGTCAAGCAAATTACCAAGATATTCGATGTCTTGGGATGCACGGAGGAATAGAAGGTTCCATTTGCCACCTTTATATTTCGTGGTGAGACAGACTACTTGTGGGAGTCTGTGAAGCGTACCCAGCCTGACGCACTCAATATGTCCTGGGAAACATTTTAGAAACTGTTCAATGACAAGTACTTTCCTGAAAGTATTCGTCATATGAAGGAGGTAGAGTTTATTAGACTAGAACAAAATAACATGACGGTGTCCCAGTACGAGGCCAAGTTTGCAGAGTTATCCAGATTTGTACTTCATTTGGTCGAGAATGAGAAACGAATGACAAGGATGTTTCTGAGAGGTTTAAAACCCGAGATTCGGTAATATCTTATCTCTCATAAATTTTCTTTATATTCAGATGTTGTAAACAGGGCTCAATTATTAGAGCGAGATAATGAGTATATTCAACCGAGGGAACACAACCAAGGTATAATACCGGTGGCAGCGGTCATCGGACCAATAAAAACCAGCAAGGAGGAAAACATTCGGACAAAAGCGGTAACCACTCTGGTGGAAATCGTGGCCGTGATAATAGAAGGAGCGAGTCGGGAGGAAATTTCAAGAAGAGAAGGTACAATAATGATAACGTGAAAACGTCAGCACAAACATCAACTGTTTCTAGGGGAGGAGAACGAGCACCGGTCGTTTGTTACAAATGCCGGAAAGAGGGACATATCAGCCCAAACTGCCCACAACAATTCAAGGTATGTTATAACTGTGGAAAGGAGGGTCATATAGTTCGAGAGTGTTCTATAGCAAAACCAAGTTCAGCGGGGATGTTGACTCCAAAAGCTGTCCCGGATAAGTCAAAATCAGCGGTTCCTAGAAGAGCGTTTGTTGTGACTGGCCAAAACGCGAGAAACCCGAACGAGGTGATCACGGGTAAGCTAATCATAAACTCTTGCGAAGTTTATACCTTATTAGATACCGGTTCTACCCATTCTTTTATCTCTCCTGCTTGTGCTCAACGTTTAAACTTGACTCCGGAGAAATTAGACTTTGACTTATCTATTGAAACTCCGTTAGGAGAAACTTTTGTTACATCTACTGTTTATAAATCTTGCTTGATTCAAGTTGGTACCATCACATTACCTGCTGATCTTATTTCGTTAAAAATTCTTGCATTTGATGTGATTTTAGGGATTGATTGGTTAACCACTCATCATGCTAAAATTGATTGTTTTCGTAAGGTTGTTAGTTTTCATATTCCTAACCAACCTGTTATGTGAATTCGAACAACCAAACCACTAAAATCAATCACTGTCATATCAAGCCATAAAGCTATTCGTTTATTGAAAAATGGATACCAAGCTTTCTTAGCCTATGTTATGGACTTGAACAAAAACACGTCAGATTTAAATAATATTTCTGTTGTTAGTGAATTTCCTGACGTATTTTCTGAAGAACTTCCTGGTCTACCCCCAGAACGTGAAGTTGAATTCTTTATTGACCTTGAACCCGGTACAAAGCCTATTTCTAAAACCGCATATCAAATGGCTCCTATTGAACTTCAGGAGTTAAAAGTCCAATTACAAGAATTGTTAGACATCGGTTTCATTCGTCCTAATACGTCTCCTTGGGGTGCTCCTATTTTATTCGTAAAGAAGAAAGACGGGAGTATGCGACTTTGTATTGACTATCAAGAATTGAACCATGTCACCATCAAGAATAGGTATCCGCTACCTCGTATTGATGATCTGTTCGACCAGTTGCAAGGAGCACAATTCTTTTCAAAGATCGATCTTCGTTCTGGATATCATCAGCTGAAGATTAAAACTAAAGATATTCCAAAGACTGCCTTTAGAACTCGGTATGGGCATTATAAATTCTTAGTCATGTCTTTTGGATTGACTAATGCTCCTGCTGCCTTCATGGATATGATGAACCATGTATTCAAAGAATATTTAGATCAGTTTGTTGTTGTCTTTATTGATGACATCCTCATCTATTCCAAAAGCCGTGAAGATCATGAGCACCATTTGAAGCTGGTACGGCAAAGGCTTCGTGAAAACAAGCTATATGCCAAACTGAAGAAATACGAGTTCTGGTTTGAGGAAGTAGCATTCCTTGGGCACGTGGTGTTAAAACATGGAGTATCTGTCGACCTGGCGAATATTAAAGCCATACAAAGTTGGGAGCAACCGAAGTCGGTGACCGAAGTACGTAGTTTTCTGGGCTTAGCTGGTTATTATCGGAGATTTGTGGAAGGATTTTCTAGAATCGCTACTCCGGTAACTCAGCTGACTCGGAAGGATACAAAATTCGATTGGAGCGAGGATTGTAAGAAGAGTTTTCAAGAACTTAAGAGGAGACTCATTTCGGCACCTGTTCTGACAATACCATCTGGTTCGGATGGATTTGTTATCTACAGCGATGCTTCAGGCAAAGGGTTAGGATATGTTCTCATGCAACATGGAAAAGTCATAGCCTATGCCTCATGACAACTCAAAGAATATGAGAGGAATTATCATACTCATGATTTGGACTTGGCAGCAGTCGTTTTCGCGTTGAAGATTTGGAGACACTACCTGTATGGGGAGAAAGTGGAGATCTATACGGATCATAAAAGCCTCAAATATTTCTTCACCCAAAAGGAACTCAACATGCGGCAACGACATTGGCTTGAGCTGTTGAAAGACTACGATCATACCATCCAATATCATCTTAGAAAAGCGAACGTAGTAGCTGACACATTGAGTAGAAGATCATATGCGGGTACGAGTGCAATGTTGTTAACACAAAGGCCCATTTTGTATGATTTGCAAAGGATGGAGATAGAGATGAAGGCTCCAAGTACCAACATGATGATATCAAATATACGAGTAGAACTGACTTTAATTGATAAAGTTAAAGCCGCTCAAGCTACGGACATGGAGCTGATGCGTATGAAGAAAAAAGTGCAAGAAGGTGCTATTCCAAAAGCAAGAATCGATGAAGAAGGAATACTTCGAGTCAACTCCAGACTTTGTGTTCCTAACGATTTTGACTTGAAGCATAGAATAATGATGGAGGCACACAACACACCGTTTGCAATCCATCCTGGGAGTACCAAAATGTATCACGATCTTCGACATACATTTTGGTGGAGCAATATGAAAAGAGAGATCGCGGAGTTTATCTCGAGGTGTTTAACTTGTCAACGTGTAAAAGCGGAGCATCAAGTACCAAAGGGTCCATTGCAACCACTTGAGATTTCAAAATAGAAGTGGGAACACATTACTATGGATTTCGTTACGGGTCTTCCCAAGGTGTCTCAAGGCATAAATGCGATTTGGGTCATTATTGATAGATTAACCAAGTCTGCCCATTTCTTGCCTATACGTGAGACTTATTCCCTTGAACGTCTTGCTCGTATGTACATGAATGAGATTGTGAGATTGCATGGCATGCCAGTATCCATAATTTTGGATCGTGAACCAAGATTCACTTCACGATTTTGGGTTAGCTTGCAGAAAGCTATGGGCACGGATTTACGATTAATTTCAGCATACCATCCTCAAATGGACGGGCAATCAGAGAGAACTATTCAAACCCTTGAAGATCTATTAAGACTCTGTGTTCTAGATTTCAAAGGAAATTGGGATAAGTACTTGCCACTGGTGGAATTCTCCTACAACAACAGTTATCAGGCAAGTATAGGTATGGCTCCATTTGAAGCCTTGTATGGACGAAAGTGTCGTTCTCCAGTATGCAGGGATGAGGTGGTTGAAGCAACGTTGTTGGGACCAGAATTGGTACGCATAACTACAGAGAAGATCCAAACGATTCGACAACGTATACAAACGTCACAGGATCGACAAAAGAGTTATGTAGATCTTCATCGAAAGGATGTAGAATTTAGTATTGGGGATCATGTATTGTTACGTGTTGCACCATGGAAAGGAGTTACAAGATTTGGAAAGGAGGAAAGCTCAATCCACGATTTGTTGGTCCATTTGAAATTCTTGATCGAATAGGAAATGTGGCATATCGACTCGCATTACCTCCAAGCATGTCTCGTGTTCATAATGTTTTTCACATATCTGTGCTTCGTAAATATGTGAAAGATCCGAACCACATAATTGAGTTAGAACCAGACGAGATAGCCGAAGATTTAACGTACGAGGAGGTACCTGTTAAGATCTTGGATAGGAAATAGCATGTTCTACGCACGAAGGTTATACCACAAGTTAAGGTTTTGTGGAGAAACCATGCTATTGAAGAAATGACCTGGGAGTTAGAATCAGAAATGAAAGCGAGGTATCCTCACCTTTTCGAAATACCAGGTACGTACGTCAATTTTGAGGACGAAATTTCATAAGGAGTGTAGGTTGTAAGACCCCAACTTATTAATAAATGAAATTAAATTTCCTCTATTTATTATTTTAAAATAGAAAGGGTTGATTTGATTAATGTGGTTAGTTATGGGTAAAATGCTAATATTTTAAATAAGTAAGTGGTTATAAAATATTCATTTTTGATCGGTGAATATTCGTTTGGTCGTGGAATATTCTTACTATCGGGGAATATTCGTACGACGGCGCAGCCTTGTGTGGGCCCCATAACGAAAAGTGATTTGATGAAGAAAATGATAAGTATAAACTGTTTATAATTAACGGCGTAGTTGTTACCGTTAATACTGTTGGAATACCTGGTGGTTAAAATACAGTAGCACACGGATTGCACAGTATTTTTGAATTATTGATTCTTACGAAGGAAGACACTACTCAATAATTGTTACAGTAGTTACTGTTCAATATTTTATTTTATTGATTCAATAATTACTGCATTGAAATTTTATATTATTGTTGTTTCAATAATTATCACTACACAGTATTTCTCATTATCAGATCAATAATTTATATTATTTGAATAATATTATTAGATAGCATTATTGGCAATGTCTAGAAAGTTCTGTCTAATAAGAGGTTTGGTCATCTAATTGAGCGCTAGTAAGGAGAAATCCTTATTGGAAAGCCCCCTCTTTCTTGAGAACGGCCTGGTTGTCATAAATGTGATTCTTTAATATTATTTGTGAATAATTAATTATTGATTAATATGATAAGGAAATATTTATTCTATGTGGATATAAATGTTGGATATATTTATTGTGGTTAAAAATGAAGGAGTTAATGTTGAGGTGTTTTATCAGTATTTTTATCGGAATGGAGGTATTAAAAAATAAATCAGGATTTTTGAGAAATATTGCGGGGGTTATAATTTTTAATCCGACCGTTGGATCGTGGCAATTTTTGGATATGTTATTCATATATAAGTTGAGTATATGTCCTCAAATTTTGTACCGTTAAAAATGAACGTATGATTTGTTATGAATTTTACGAGATGACTGGTTCAAAAATTATTAAACTTTCGGAGTTAATCATTTTGGTGAAAAATTCTAGAATTAGTGGGCCCCACTCTTGGTTGGTGAAGAAATATGCTGACATTTTTATTCAAATGTGGTGGGTGGGAATAGTAGCTGGTAAAGCCATCAGGTTACAGGTTAAGTCTGCTTCGGCGTGCTAACATTTTCCTATAAATAGAGGGTTAAGTTAGAATTGAAAATCACACCAGAAACAAGTTTTCTCTCTTTCTCTCTCTAGATTATTAAGTGTATTTTGTGAGTATTTAGATACTTTGAGAGTTGCTATTCAGCACAAGTTTTATTCAGCCTCATAACCGATATTTCGATCAGAAGTACTGATATTTTGAGGTAATGGATATTATTTTCTTCTTAAATGATATTATTTTCTTCAATATCATTATGCTGAAATATTGATATGAGTTTTTCATCAAATTTAGAACTTTTTGTGTCGGAGTTAATATTCACGTATATTGTAAGACCCCAAATTATTAATAAATGAAATTTAAATTCCCTCTATTTATTATTTTGAAATAGTAAGTGTTAAATTGATTAATGAGGTTAGTTATGGGTAAAATGCGTAAATATTTTAAATAAGCAAGTGGTTATAAAATATTCATTGTTGTCGGGGAATATTCGTTTGGTCGTGGAATATTCTTCCTGTCGGGGAATATTCGTACGACGGCGCAGTCTTTTGTGGGCCCCATAACGGAAAGCGATTGGATGAAGAAAACGACAAGTATATGTTTTTTATTAATAACGGCGTAGTTGTTACCGTTAATACTGTTGAAATACCCGGTGGTTAAAACACAGTAATACGCGTTGTTACACAGTAGCACACTGTATTGCACCAATTATTGATTCTTACGTAAGAAGGCACTACTCAATAATGGTTACAGTAATTACTGTTCAGTATTTTATTTTATTGATTCAATAATTGCTGCGTTGATATTTTATATTACTGTTGTTTCAATAATTGTCACTACACAGTATTTCCCATTATCAGATCAATAATTCATATTATTTGAATAATATTATTAGATAACATTATTGGCAATGTCTAGAAAGTTCTGTCTAAGGAGAGGTTTGGTCATCTAATTGCGCGCCAGTAAGGAGAAATCCTTATTGGAAAGCCCCCTCTTTCCTGGGAACGGCCTGGTTGTCATAAATGTGATTCTGTAATATTATTTGTAAATAAATTATTGATTCATATGATAAGGAAATATTTATTTTTGTGGATATAAATGAGGGATATATTTTTGTGGTTAAAAATGAAGGAGTTAATGTTGAGGTTTTTATCAGTATTTTTGTCGGAATGGAGGTATTAAAAATCAGGGTTTTTGAGATATTTTGCGGGAGTTATAATTTTTAATCCGACCGTTGGATCGTGGTAATTTTTGGATATGTTATACATATATAAGTTGAGTATATGTCCACAAATTTTGAACCGTTAAAAATGAACGTATGATTTATTATGAATTTTACGAGATGACTGGTTCAGAAATTGTTGAATTTTCGGAGTTTATCATTTTGGTGGAAAATTCTAGAATTGGTGGGCCCCACTTGTGGTTGGTGAAGAAATGTGCTGAATTATATTTCAAATGTGGTGGGTGGGAATAGTAGCAGGTAAAGCCATCAGGTTGCAGGTCAAACCTACCAAAATTTTCCTATAAATAGAGGGCTAAGTTAGAATTGAAAATCACACCAGAAACAAGTTTTCTCTCTTTCTCTCTCTAGATTATTGAGTGTATTTTGTGAGTATTTAGATACTTTGAGAGTTTCTATTCATCAGAGCAAGTGTCTTTCAGCCTTATACCGGTATTCCGACCAGAAGTACTGTCTGTACGAGGTAAGGGATGTTATTTTATTCAAAAATGATATTATTTCTTCAATATCATTATGCCGAAATATTGGTTGGAAATTTTTATCAAATTTGGAACTTTTCACGTCGGGGTTACTATTCATGAGTTACTATTCACGAGTTACTATTCACGAGTTACTATTCACCGAAAAATAAAATTTTCTTCTTTTCGTCCAAAATATCTATTCTGGGTACTAGCTTTGATTGTATCCATGTTTTGATCATTCTTGAATTCTACTTCACTATGAATAATTATAAGGTATTTTTGGACATGAATAAATCGAAATACGAATCCTTAATATTTGTTATTTTGTTTCACTGGATTCGTTTTCTTTAATATATTTTTCATCATCCTCAGTCCTAAATGATGATATTACTGAATATCTTTGGCCGTAGTGCAAAGATGAATGATTAACTGATGAATATCTTTGGCCCGTAGTGCAAAGATGAACAGGTGTTGAGATGAACATGACCGACTGGTGATACAAATGAATATCTTTGGCCTGTAGTGCAAAGATGAATATTTGATTAAAGATGGTTATTGATTGTTGTTACAGGGATAAAATATTGATGATGGACTTTTAAATCTTAGAAGATAGTAGAACTCATTCTCTACTTGACTCTTCTAATGGTTTGCTGTTTCCGCTGCAGTTATTGATTTAAAACTTGTTGTCTATTGTATTCTATTAGATTTTTCCCTGTTGAAGACTAACGATAATTTGTTCTGTATTATCTTAGTCATAATGTTCTTTACTGGGCTAGTTGAGCTCACCCTTTTCCTTTTTGTTCCATTTTTCTCAGGAGGCGAGAATGTAGCGAGTACTAGTCGGGGTATGGAATGATGGTTCTAGAAGTTACTTTAGTAGTCCTCACTATTTTTGTGAAATAATGTATCAATAATTGTAATGAGGGCTTATTTGAGTGTGGATATTGTCTAAATGACAATATTTGTATTTAAACTCACAGTTCTTGTGTTGTAATAATAAAGATGTAGTTGTTTCTGTACCATGTATTTTGGCGACTCAGAATGGGTGTTGTATACCTATTTTGGGGGCGTCACAGTTGGTATCAGAGCTTAGGGATATGATCTCTGGCGGAGATCGGGGAATAGAACTAGGAGGGGAGAGACGAATCCTTCGCTAGTGTGTCCTACCTAAGCTTATTTATTGGTCAGTCATAATATAGGGGTATTATGTGATTTGTTAATTTATTTAATTAACCCTTGTTTTATGGCAGTATTTGAGAATGTCGACTGAGAATGTTAATAGTGGAGTAAATGAGACCGTGGAGACACCGGTGCTTACCAACGAGGAGAACGTGCAACAGGCTGGCAATGTTCCTCCTGTGAACAACACCAATGAGCAGATGATGAATGATGGAATGTTTAGAAGTTTTTTGCAATTCATGCAAAACCAGACAAGGGAGACTCGTGTTCAAAATACAGGAGGAAATGATAGCAATTCACGGTTTGTCACAGCCAAACAGTTCAAAGAATTGGGACCACCAGAATTTAAGGGAAAGCCGGATCCGATCATGGCGGAAACGTGGGTCAAGCAAATTACCAAGATATTCGATGTCTTGGGATGCACGGAGGAACAGAAGGTTCCATTCGCCACCTTTATGTTCCGTGGCGAGGCAGATTACTGGTGGGAGTCTGTGAAGCGTACCCATCCAGCCGCACTCAGCATGTCTTGGGAGACATTTCAAAAACTGTTCAATGACAAGTACTTTCCTGAAAGTATTCGTCATATGAAGGAGGTAGAGTTTATTAGACTAGAGCAGAATAATATGACGGTATCTCAGTACGAGGCAAAGTTTGCAGAGTTGTCCAGGTTTGCACCTCATTTGGTGGAGAATGAGGAACGTATGACGAGGATGTTTCTGAGAGGTTTGAAACCCGGCATACGTCAATATCTCATTTCTCATAAATTTTCTCTCTATTCAGATGTTGTCAACAGGGCTCAATTATTAGAGCGAGATAACGAGTACGGTCAACTGAGGGATCACAACCAGGATCATATCGGTGACAGCAGTCATCAGAACAATGATAACCAGCGGAGAAAGAAAAATACAGACAAGAACGGCAACCACTCTGGTGGTAATCGTGGCTATGAAAATAGAAGAAGCGAGTCGGGAGGAGATTTTAAAAAGAGGAGATTCAACAATGACAATACGAAGACGTCAGCACCAACAACAATTGGTTCCAAGGGAGGAGAACGACCACCGTTATATGCTATAAGTGCGGAAAAGAAGGACATATCAGCCCAAACTGCCCACAACAGTTTAAGGTATGTTATAATTGTGGAAAGGAAGGACATATCGCTCGAGATTGCACTGTAGCAAAACCAAGTCCAGCGGGGATGGTGACTCAAAAAGCTGTCCCAGAAAAGATAAAGTCAACGGTTCCTGGAAGAGCGTTTGTCGTGACTGGTCAACATGCGAGGAACCCAAACGAGGTGATCACGGGTAAGCTAATCATAAATTCATGCGAAGTTTATACCTTATTAGATACCGGTTCTACCCATTCTTTTATCTCTCCTGCTTGTGCTCAACGTTTAAACTTGACTCCGGAGAAGTTAGACTTTGATTTATCTGTGGAGACTCCGTTAGGAGAAACTTTCATCACATCCACTGTTTATAAATCTTGTGTGATCCAAGTTGGTACCATCACCTTACCTGTTGACCTTATCTCTTTAAAGATACTTGCTTTTGATGTGATTTTAGGGATTGATTGGCTAACTACTCATCATGCCAAAATTGATTGTTTTCGTAAGGTTGTTAGTTTTCATATTCCTAACCAACCTGTTGTACGAATTCAAACAACTAAGCCATTAAAATCAATCACTGTTATATCAAGCCATAAAGCCATTCGTTTATTAAAAAACGGATGTCAAGCTTTCTTAGCCCATGTTATGGATTTGAATAAAGACACGTCAAATTTGAATAATATTTCTGTTGTTATTGACTTTCCTGACGTATTTCCTGAAGAACTTCCCGGTCTACCCCCGGAACGAGAAATTGAATTCTTTATTGATCTTGAACCTGGTACAAAGCCCATTTCTAAAACCCCATATCGAATGGCTCCTATTGAACTTCAGGAGTTAAAGGTCCAACTACAAGAGTTGTTGGACATCGGTTTCATTCGTCCTAGTACATCTCCTTGGGGTGCTCCTGTTTTATTTGTAAAGAAAAAGACGGGAGTATGCGACTTTGTATTGATTACCGGGAATTAAACCATGTCACTATTAAGAATAGGTATCCGCTACCTCGTATTGATGACCTGTTTGACCAGTTGCAAGGAGCACAATTCTTTTCAAAGATCGATCTTCGTTCTGGATATCATCAGCTGAAGATTAAAACTGAGGATATTCCAAAGACTGCCTTCAGAACTCGGTACGGGCATTATGAATTCTTAGTAATGTCTTTTGGATTGACTAATGCTCCTGCTGCCTTCATGGATATGATGAACCGAGTATTCAAAGAATATTTGGATCAGTTCGTTGTTGTCTTTATTGATGACATCCTCATATATTCCAAAAGCCGTGAAGATCATGAGCATCATTTGAAGCTGGTACTCCAAAGGCTGCGTGAAAATAAGTTATATGCCAAGTTGAAGAAATGCGAGTTCTGGCTTGAGGAAGTAGCTTTCCTAGGGCACGTGGTGTCAAAACATGGAGTATCTGTCGACCCGGCGAAGATTGAAGCCATACAAAGTTGGGAGCAACCGAAGACGGTAACCGAAGTACGTAGCTTTCTGGGCTTAGCTGGTTATTATCGGAGATTTGTGGAAGGATTTTCTCGAATCGCTACCCCGTTAACTCAGCTGACTCGGAAAGATATCAAAATTCGTATGGAGTGAGGAATGCGAGAAGAGTTTCCAAGAGCTCAAGAGGAGACTCATTTCGGCACCTGTTTTGACAATACCATCTGGTTCGGATGGATTTGTTATCTACAGCGATGCTTCAGGCAAAGGGTTAGGATGTGTTCTCATGCAACATGGGAAAGTCATAGCCTATGCCTCGCGACAACTCAAAGAATATGAGAGGAATTATCCTACTCATGATTTGGAGTTGGCAGCAGTCGTTTTTGCGTTGAAGATCTGGAGACACTACCTGTATGGGGAGAAAGTGGAGATCTATACAGATCATAAAAGCCTCAAATATTTCTTCACCCAAAAGGAACTCAACATGCGGCAGCGACGTTGGCTCGAGCTGTTGAAAGATTACGATCATACCATCCAATATCATCCTGGAAAAGCAAACGTAGTAGCTGACGCATTGAGTAGAAGATCATATGCGGGTACGAGTGCAATGTTGTTAACACAAAGGCCCATTTTGTATGACTTGCAAAGGATGGAGATAGAGATGAAGGCTCCAAGTACCCACATGATGATATCAAATATACGAGTAGAACCGACTTTAATCGATAAAGTTAAAGCTGCTCAAGCTACGGACATAGAGCTGATGCGTATGAAGAAGAAAGTGCAAGAAGGTTCTATTCCAGAAGCAAGAATCGATGAAGAAGGAATACTTCGAGTTCACTCTAGACTCTGTGTTCCTAACAATTCTGATTTGAAGTACAAGATCATGATGGAAGCACACAATACACCATTTGCAATCCATCCTGGAAGTACCAAAATGTATCGTGATCTACGACATACATTTTGGTGGAATAATATGAAGAGAGAGATTGCAAAGTTTATCTCGAGGTGTTTAACTTGTCAACGTGTAAAGGCGGAACATCAAGTACCAAAGGGTCCATTGCAACCACTTGAGATTCCGAAATGGAAGTGGGAACACATTACCATGGATTTCGTTACGGGTCTTCCCACGGTTTCTCAAGGCATAAATGCTATTTGGGTTATTGTTGATAGATTAACCAAGTCTGCTCATTTCTTGCCGATACGGGAGACTTATTCCCTTGAACGTCTTGCTCGTATATACGTAGATGAGATTGTGAGACTGCATGGCATGCCAGTATCCATAGTTTCGGATCGTGACCCAAGATTCACTTCAAGATTTTGGGTTAGCTTGCAAAAAGCTATGGGCACAGATTTACGATTTAGTTCGGCATACCATCCTCAAACGGACGGACAATCAGAGAGGACTATTCAAACTCTTGAAGATCTATTAAGACTTTGTGTCCTAGATTTCAAAGGGAGTTGGGATAAGTACCTACCATTGGTGGAATTCTCTTACAATAACAGTTATCAGGCAAGTATAGGTGTGGCCCCATTTGAAGCATTATATGGACGAAAGTGTCGCTCTCCAGTATGCTGGGACGAGGTGGGTGAAGCAACATTGTTGGGACCAGAGTTGGTACGCATGACTACAGAGAAGATCCAAACGATTCGACAACGTATACAAACGGCACAGGATCGACAAAAGAGTTATGCGGATCTTCATCGGAAGGACGTGGAATTTGACATTGGGGATCATGTATTGTTGCGTGTGGCTCCATGGAAAGGAGTTACAAGATTTGGGAAGAGAGGAAAGCTCAATCCACGATTTATTGGTCCATTTCAGATTCTTGACCGAGTAGGAAATGTGGCCTATAGACTTGCGTTACCTCCAAGTATGTCTCGTGTTCATAATATTTTTCATATATCTGTGTTACGTAAATATGTGAAAGACCCAGACCACGTTATTGAGTTAGAACCGGACGAGATAGCTGAAGACTTAACGTACGAAGAGGTACCTGTCAAGATCTTGGATAGAAAGGAGCATGTCCTACGCACGAAGGTCATACCACAAGTTAAAGTTTTGTGGAGAAACCATGCTATTGAGGAAATGACCTGGGAGTTGGAAACGGAAATGAAAGCGAGGTATCCTCATCTTTTCGAAACACCAGGTACGTACGTCAATTTCGAGGACGAAATTTCATAAGGAGGGGAGGTTGTAAGACCCCAAATTATTAATAAATGAAATTTAAATTCCCTCTATTTATTATTTTGAAATAGTAAGTGTTAAATTGATTAATGAGGTTAGTTATGGGTAAAATGCGTAAATATTTTAAATAAGCAAGTGGTTATAAAATATTCATTGTTGTCGGGGAATATTCGTTTGGTCGTGGAATATTCTTCCTGTCGGGGAATATTCGTACGACGGCGCAGTCTTTTGTGGGCCCCATAACGGAAAGCGATTGGATGAAGAAAACGACAAGTATATGTTTTTTATTAATAACGGCGTAGTTGTTACCGTTAATACTGTTGAAATACCCGGTGGTTAAAACACAGTAATACGCGTTGTTACACAGTAGCACACTGTATTGCACCAATTATTGATTCTTACGTAAGAAGGCACTACTCAATAATGGTTACAGTAATTACTGTTCAGTATTTTATTTTATTGATTCAATAATTGCTGCGTTGATATTTTATATTACTGTTGTTTCAATAATTGTCACTACACAGTATTTCCCATTATCAGATCAATAATTCATATTATTTGAATAATATTATTAGATAACATTATTGGCAATGTCTAGAAAGTTCTGTCTAAGGAGAGGTTTGGTCATCTAATTGCGCGCCAGTAAGGAGAAATCCTTATTGGAAAGCCCCCTCTTTCCTGGGAACGGCCTGGTTGTCATAAATGTGATTCTGTAATATTATTTGTAAATAAATTATTGATTCATATGATAAGGAAATATTTATTTTTGTGGATATAAATGAGGGATATATTTTTGTGGTTAAAAATGAAGGAGTTAATGTTGAGGTTTTTATCAGTATTTTTGTCGGAATGGAGGTATTAAAAATCAGGGTTTTTGAGATATTTTGCGGGAGTTATAATTTTTAATCCGACCGTTGGATCGTGGTAATTTTTGGATATGTTATACATATATAAGTTGAGTATATGTCCACAAATTTTGAACCGTTAAAAATGAACGTATGATTTATTATGAATTTTACGAGATGACTGGTTCAGAAATTATTGAATTTTCGGAGTTTATCATTTTGGTGGAAAATTCTAGAATTGGTGGGCCCCACTTGTGGTTGGTGAAGAAATGTGCTGAATTATATTTCAAATGTGGTGGGTGGGAATAGTAGCAGGTAAAGCCATCAGGTTGCAGGTCAAACCTACCAAAATTTTCCTATAAATAGAGGGCTAAGTTAGAATTGAAAATCACACCAGAAACAAGTTTTCTCTCTTTCTCTCTCTAGATTATTGAGTGTATTTTGTGAGTATTTAGATACTTTGAGAGTTTCTATTCATCAGAGCAAGTGTCTTTCAGCCTTATACCGGTATTCCGACCAGAAGTACTGTCTTTACGAGGTAAGGGATGTTATTTTATTCAAAAATGATATTATTTCTTCAATATCATTATGCCGAAATATTGGTTGGAAATTTTTATCAAATTTGGAACTTTTCACGTCGGGGTTACTATTCATGAGTTACTATTCACGAGTTACTATTCACGAGTTACTATTCACCGAAAAATAAAATTTTCTTCTTTTCGTCCAAAATATCTATTCTGGGTACTAGCTTTGATTGTATCCATGTTTTGATCATTCTTGAATTCTACTTCACTATGAATAATTATAAGGTATTTTTGGACATGAATAAATCGAAATACGAATCCTTAATATTTGTTATTTTGTTTCACTGGATTCGTTTTTTTTAATATATTTTTCATCATCCTCAGTCCTAAATGATGATATTACTGAATATCTTTGGCCGTAGTGCAAAGATGAATGATTAACTGATGAATATCTTTGGCCCGTAGTGCAAAGATGAACAGGTGTTGAGATGAACATGACCGACTGGTGATACAAATGAATATCTTTGGCCTGTAGTGCAAAGATGAATATTTGATTAAAGATGGTTATTGATTGTTGTTACAGGGATAAAATATTGATGATGGACTTTTAAATCTTAGAAGATAGTAGAACTCATTCTCTACTTGACTCTTCTAATGGTTTGCTGTTTCCGCTGCAGTTATTGATTTAAAACTTGTTGTCTATTGTATTCTATTAGATTTTTCCCTGTTGAAGACTAACGATAATTTGTTCTGTATTATCTTAGTCATAATGTTCTTTACTGGGCTAGTTGAGCTCACCCTTTTCCTTTTTGTTCCATTTTTCTCAGGAGGCGAGAATGTAGCGAGTACTAGTCGGGTATGGAATGATGGTTCTAGAAGTTACTTTAGTAGTCCTCACTATTTTTGTGAAATAATGTATCAATAATTGTAATGAGGGCTTATTTGAGTGTGGATATTGTCTAAATGACAATATTTGTATTTAAACTCACAGTTCTTGTGTTGTAATAATAAAGATGTAGTTGTTTCTGTACCATGTATTTTGGCGACTCAGAATGGGTGTTGTATACCTATTTTGGGGGCGTCACATATATGTCACTATTCACGTATAAAATACTATTCACGAATACGGCACTATTCACCGAAAAATAAATTTTCTTCTTTTTGTCCAAGATGTCTAATTATGGTTACTATCTTTGAATGTATCCATATTTTGGTCTTTATTTTTTGAATTCTGCTTCACAATTGATTATTATGAAGTATTATTGATCTTGAATAAACTGTTATACGAATCCCTACTATTTGTCCTTCTGTCTCACTGGATTCGTTTTCTTTAAGATATTTTTTATCATCTCAGTCCTAAATGATGATATTACTGAAAATCTTTGGCCTGTAGTGCAAAGATGTATGATTACCTGATGAATATCTTTGGCCTGTAGTGCAAAGATGAACAGGTGTTGAGATGAACATGACTGACTGGTTGTAAAGACCCCAACTTATTTTAAATATAATTGAATTTACCTTTATTTAATTATTTTGAAATAGTAAGGGTAAAATTGATTAATTGTAGGTTATGTGTAAAATCGCAAAATATTTCAAATAAGCAGGTGGTTATAAAATATTCATTGTTGTGGGAAATATTCATTTGGTCGTGGAATATTCTTCCTGTCGGGGAATATTCGTACGACGGCGCAGTCTTTTGTGGGCCCCATAAACGGAAAGCATTGATGAAGAAAACGACAAGTATGAGTTGTTTATAAATAACGGCGTTGTTCTTACCGTTAATACTATTGGAATACCCGGTGGTTAAAACACAGTAATATGCGTTGTTGCACAGTAGCACACGGTAATTGTACCAATTATTGATTCTTACGTAAGAAGGCACTACTCAATAATTATTACAGTAATTACTGTTAAATATTTTATTTTATTGATTCAATAATTGCTACGTTGATATTTTATATAACTGTTGTTTCAATAATTGTCACATATGCAGTATTTCTATATCGGAGTAATTAATTCATATTATCTTAATAATATTATTAGATAACATTATTGGCAATGTCTAGAAAGTTCTGTCTAAGGAGAGGTTTGGTCACCTAATTGCACGCTAGTAGGAGAAATCCTTATTGAAAGCCCCCTCTTTCCTCGGAACGGCCTGGTTGTCAGTACTGTGATTCTGTAATATTATTGTGAATAATTAATTATTGATTTTTATGATGAGAAAAATATTGATTTTATGTGGAATAGATGGAGAAAAATTTTTAAATGTGACAATTGTTGAAAATTATATATTTTATCTTTTTCTGATAAAATAATTCATTTAAATATATTATTTTAATAATATATTAATGGTGATATTTTTATAATTAATATGGGATATATGAGTATATGAGGAGAAAGAGTATTTTTGTTACATTAAATGATTAACACATGTTTTGTGTGCCGGTGGACCCCATTTCTTGACTGAAATATGATTATAGCTTGTAAAATCGCCCGTTGTGAATTTCGTCAATTTCTGTTTGGAATTTTAGAAAAACTTTCTTCTGCAAGTTGTAAAGAATTGAATTTCCTATAAAAATTTGCAAGATTTGAATTTTTTGATAAAAGAGCTATTTATTATGAATTATCAAAGTTTCAAAATTCCAGAATAATTGATTTTTGGAAGTTTAAAATATTATAGTTTAGAAAAAACGTTTTTGATATGTTGGTGAGGCCCCATTGGTTGTTGAAATTACTGAAATTGAGTTATTGATGGTGGGCGTAGGAAATTTGATTATAAAATATTAATATTATATTAAATTTTCTGCTTTGGTGTTCTAAGCATTTTACTATAAATAGGGTGCTTAGATTAGAATTGAAAATCACACAAGAAACTACAGATTTCTCTCTCTTTTCTCTCTCTATAATATCGAGCGTATTTTGTGAGTATTTTAGTACTTTGAGTATTGCTATACGGTGCAAGTTCTTTCAGCACTATATCAAGTATTCCAGTCAGAAGTAACTATTCTTTACCAGGTAAGGGATGTTATTTTCTTCATAAGTAGATATATTTCTTCAATATCATTATGCTGAAATATTTGTTAGAACTTTTTATCAAATTTGGAACTTTTCATGTCGGGGTTACATTCATGAATTACTATCATGAGTTACTATTCACGAGTTACTATTCACGAGTACTATTCACGAAGCATGATGATGTTTTTTGTGAAATTTCTATCTTTTAGTGTCGGAGTTACTATTCACGTATACGACACTATTCACGTATACGCACTATTCACGAATACGACACTATTCCACTGAAAAATAAAATTTTCTTCTTTTCGTCCAAAATATTTATTCTGGATACTAGCTTTGATTGTATCCATATTTTGATCATTCTAAATTTTTCTCCACTATGATTATTATGAGGTATTTTTGGACATGGAATAGCTAAAATACGAATCCTTAATATTTATTCTTTTGTTTCACTGGATTCGTTTTCTTTAAAATATTTTCATCATCCTCAGTCCTATATGATGATATAACTGAATATCTTTGGCCTGTAGTGCAAAGATGAATGATTGCTGATGAATATCTTTGGTCCGTAGTGCAAAGATGAACAGTTGTTTAGATGAACATGACCAACTGATAATATCTTTGGCCTGTAGTGCAAAGATAATATTTGATTCCAGATATATATTGATTGATGTTACAGGGATAAAATATCGACGATGAACTTTTAAATTCATATATAGAAGAATAGTAGTTTGCATTCTCTACTTAACTCTTCTAATGAATATTATTTCCGCTGCGAAGTTTGATTTAAAACTAGTTGTCTATTGTATTCTATTAGATTTTTCCAGTTGAAGACTAACGATAATTTGTTCTATGTTATCTTAGTCATAATATTCTTTACTGGGCTAGTTGAGCTCATCCTTTTCCTTGTTGTTCCATTTTTCTTCTCAGAGACGAGAATAAAGCGGGAACTAGTCGGGGTGTGGAGTGATGGTTCAAGACAGTTGTTTTAGTAGTCCTCACTATTTTGTAAAATAGAGTATCAATAATTGTAATGAGGACTTATTTGAGTGTGAATATTATCTAGAAGACAATATTTGTATTTAAACTCACAGTTTATGTGTTTGTCGTATTTTTGCACGACAATGTATAAATGAAGTTGTAGTTGTTTCTGTACCAGGTATATTGGCGACTCAGAATGGGTGTTGTATACCTATTTTGGGGGCGTCACAGTTGGTATCAGAGAGCTTAGGGATATGATCTCTGGCGAGATCGAGGAATAGAACTAGGAGGGGAGAGACGAGTAAATCCTTCGCTAGTGTGTTCTACCTAAGCTTATTTGTTGGCGGTCATTATATAGGGGTATTATGTGATTTGTTAATTTTTTAATTAATTACTATGTTTTATGGCAGTATTTGAGAATGTCGACTGAGAATGTTAACAATGGAGTAAATGAAACCGTGGAGACGCATGTACTCACCAACTAGGAGAACGTGCAACAGGCTGGCAATGTTCCTCCTATGAACAACACCAATGAGCAGATGATGAACGATGGGATGTTTAGAAACTTTTTGCAATGCATGCAAAAACCTGACGAGGGAGACTCGTGTTCAAAATACAGGAGGAAATGATAGCAATTCACGGTTTGTCACGGCCAAGCAGTTCAAGGAGTTGGGACCACACAGATTTTAAGGGAAAGCCGGATCCGATCATAGCGGAAACGTGGGTCAAGCAAATTACCAGATATTTGATGTCTTGGGATGCACGAGGAACAGAAGGTTCTATTCGCCACCTTTTGTTCCGTGGCGAGGCAGACTACTGGTGGGAGTCTGTGAAACGGACCCAGCCTGCCGCACTCAGTATGTCTTGGAAACGTATTCAGAAACTTTTCAACGAAAAATACTTTCCTGAAAGTATTCACCATATGAAAGAGGTAGAGTTTATTAGACTGGAGCATAATAACATGACGGTGTCCTAGTACGAGGTGAAATTTGCAAAGTTGCCCAGGTTTGCACCTCATTTGGTGAGAATGAGGAACGTATGACGCGGATGTTTCTGAGAGGTTTGAAACCCGGCATACGTCAATATCTCATTTCTCATAAATTTTCTCTCTATTCAGATGTTGTCAACAGGGCTCAATTATTAGAGCGAGATAACGAGTACGGTCAATCAAGAGACCACAACCAGGATCATACCGGTGACACAGTCATCATAACAATGATAACCAGCGGAGAAAGAAAAATACAGACAAGAACGCAACCACTCTGGTGGTAATCGTGGCCATGAAAATAGAAGAAGCGAGTCGGGAAGAGATTTTAAAAATTGGAGATTCAACAATGACAATACGAAGACGTCAGCACCAGCAGCAACTGGTTCCAAGGGAGGAGAGCGACCACCTGTCATATGCTATAAGTACGGAAAAGAAGGACATATCAGCCCAAACTGTCCACAACAGTTTAAGGTATGTTATAACTGTGGAAAGGAAGGACATATCGCTCGAGATTGCACTGTAGAGAAACCAAGTCCAACGGGGGTGGGTGACTCAAAAAGTTGTCCCAGAAAAGTCAAAGTCAACGGTTCTTGAAGAGCGTTTTTCGTGACTTGGTCAGAATGCGAGGAACCCGAACGAAGTTAGCACGGGTTAGTTAATTATAAATTTTTGCGAATCTATACCTTATAGATACCGGTTTCTACCCATTCATTTATCTCCTCTCTGCTATACTCAACGTTTAAACTTGACTCCGGAGAAAATTAGACTTTGACTTATCTCTTTGAAACTCCGTTAGGAGAAACTTTCGTTACATCAACTGTTTATAAATCTTGTTTGATCCAAGTTGGCACCATCACATTACCTGTTGACTTTATCTCTTTAAAGATACTTGCTTTTGATGTAATTTTAGGAATTGATTGGTTAACTACTCATCATGCCAAAATTGATTGTTTTTCGTAAGGTTTTTAGTTTTCATATTCCTAAGCAATCTGTTATTCGAATTCAAGCAACCAAACCATTGAAGTCAAACTCTTTCATATCAAGCTAAGTCATTCGTTTATTGAAAAACGGATGTCAAGCTTTCTTAGCCATGTTATGGACTATTGAACAAAAATACGACATATTTGAATGAATTTCTGTTGTTAGTAAAATTTTTGACGTATTTTCTGAAGAATTTCTTGGCTTACTCCCAGAGCGTGATATTGAATTTTGTATCGACTTTGAACCCGGTACAAAATCCATTTCTAAAATCTCATATCGAATGGCTCCTATTGAACTTCAAGAGTTAAAAATCCAACTATAGAAGTTGATAACCGAGCCTCTATCTGGTGACTTCCTTTTGTGAAATGTATTGAAGTCAGACTCTCCGTAGGGACGCCATATTCGTATGGTGGTAAACTGATAGGTGCCATTGTGAAGTGATATCCAAGATTGGGATATGAGTCACAGTTGAGAGCAACCTAAAGTCAGTAATCGAAATATGTAGCTTCTGTTTAATCGGAGATTCGTAAAAGGATTTTCTCGAATCGCTACTCCATTAACTCAGCTGACTCAAAAAGATACAAACATTCGAATGGACCGAGAAATGCGAGAAGAGCTTCCAAGAATTCAACATGCACACCGACGTTGCTCGAGCTGTTAAAGATTTCGATCATACCATCCAATTCATCCTAGAAAAGCAAATGTGGTAGCTGACGCATTGAGTAGAAGATCATATGCAGGAACGAGTGCGATGATGTCAAGTATACGCGTAGAATCAACTTTAATCGATAAAGTAAAAGTGCTCAAGCCACAGACCCGGAGCTGATGCGTATGAAAGAAGAAAGTGCAAGAAGGTGTTATTCCAGAAGCAAGAATCGATGAAGAAGGAATACTTCGAGTCCACTCCAGACTTTTGTGTTCCTAACGATCCTGATTTAAAGTATAAGATCATGATGGAGGCACACAATACACCATTTTGCAATCCATCCTAGAAGTACCAAGATGTATCGTGATCTTTTACATACAATTTGGTGGAACAATATGAAGAGAGAGATTGCAAAGGTGTTTAACTTGTCAACGTGTAAAGGCGAAGCATCAAGTGCCAAAGGGTCCATTGCAACCACTTGAGATTCTGAAATGGAAGTGGGAACACATTACCATGGATTTCGTTACGGGTATTCCCATGGTTTCTCAAGGCATAAATGCTATTTGGGTTATTGTTGATAGATTAACCAATCTGCTCATTTCTTGCCGATACGGGAGACTTATTCCCTTGAACGTCTTGCTAGTATGTATGTGAATGAGAATTATGAGGTGCATGGCATTCCAATATCCATAGTTTTCGGATCGTGACCCAAGATTCACTTCAAGATTTTGGGTTAGCTTGCAAAAAGCTATAGGCCACGGATTTACGGTTCAGTTCGGCATACCATCCTCAACGGACGGGCAATTAGAGAGAACTAATCAAACTCTTAAAGATCTAATAAGACTTTGCGTCCTAGATTTCAAAGTGAGTTGGGATAAGTACCTACCATTGGTGAAATTCTCCTACAACAACAGTTATCAGGCAAGTATAGGTTGTAGCTCCATTTGAAGCATTATATGGACCAAAGTGTCGCTCTCCAATATGTTGAGATGAGGTGGGTGAAGCAACATTGTTGGGACCCGAGTTGGTACGTATGACTACGAAAAAGATCCAAATGATTCGACAACGTATACAAACGCACAGGATCGATAAAAGAGTTATGCAGATCTTCATCGAAAGGACGTGGAATTTTATATTGGGGATCATGTATTGTTGCGAGTTTCTCTATAGAAGGGAGTTACAAAAATTCGGGAAGAGAAAAAAGCTCAATCCACGATTTATTGGTCCATTTCAGATTCTTGACCGAGTAGAAATGTGGCCAATAGACTCGCGTTTACCTCCAAGCATGTCTCGTGTTTCATAACGTTTTCACATATCTATGCTTCGTAAATATGTGAAGGACCCAACCACGTTAATGAGTTAGAACCGTACGAGATAGCCGAAGACTTAACGTACAAAGAGCTACCTGTCAAGATCTTGGATAGGAAGGAGCATGCCCTACGCACGAGGTTATACCACAATTTAAAGTTTTGTGGAGAAACCATTCTAATGAAGAAATGACCTGGGAGTTAAAAACGGAAATGAAAGTGAGGTATCCTCATCTTTTCGAAACATCATGTACGTACGTCAATTTTCGAGGACGAAATTTCATAAGGAGGGGAGGTTGTAAAACCCCCAACTTATTATAAATAAAATTGAATTTTCTTATTTATTATTTTGAAATAGTAAGGGTTAATTTGATTAATGTGGTTAGTTATGGTAAAAATCGCAAATATTTCAAATAAGCAGGTGGTTATAAAATATTCATTGGTGTCGGGAATATTCATTTGGTTGTGGAATATTCTTCT